>VZTJ01001071.1:244790-256358 GCA_013397795.1 Orthonyx spaldingii
ATATTTTATATTATATATTTTATCTATATTATATATGTATATATGCACCTGAATTGAGTCATGGATTTAGCAATAAAAGAGTTAACAAAAATGCCAAAATAGATTTAAGAACAGACAGAAACTTCCCAAGATAGAATTATATGATGAGTTCTTGGCCTACATTTCAAAAAGAGGAAAGAAAAATTTTAAAAATGCAAATGAAGCAGCAGAAATTAGCTTTACCATTGTGTTCTGTGAAGAATATCAACGTGCAATCTGTGGTATTGAAGTGATGGTGTAGGTCAAAAAGAAAGACAACCAGCAAGGATTTACAAAACTGTAGCATGGACAGTTTTCCTTATAGTCTTGTACAACTTTTCTTCAAACATATGCTTAGTGTTGAACATCTGAAAACTATCAAAAGCAGAATGCACATACTGCATAAAAGGAAAATGGAAAATAGTTCTATGGACATAGCTGCATTTTTTAAAGTTACAGTTAGGAGAGGACATTTGAGTTAAGTTGGTGTTTCATATATAAAGATATTAGAATAAATCATAAAAGTATTTAACTAAAAATATAATCAAAATATTTACCTGTGAAGCTTTAAATTAAACTTTATACAAATTTTATAACATTAAAGCAGCTCTTCTGGGAAGATTAGTATGTATCTACCACATGGAATATGAAAGATTAAAAAACCTAAAGAAATACATCCAGATGGATGTTTCTATGGAACTACAATAATCAAAAGCTAGAGTAGACCATCAGTTGGTATGTTGCAGCTAAAGAGTTATAACATCAAAATACAGGGAAAGTTTATGATCTCAAACACAAACCATCATTATTTATGCTGCAGTCTTTCTGTCTAATTAGCTTTTTTAAGATGATAATCTCTACCTTTTTTCAGGAGGAAATGTGGGGGTTTGAGCAATGATGCGGTACATCTTTGAAATCAGTTGAAAGAACATTCGTTCTTCCAAAAAGGATGCTAAGTACTTTTATACCGTAACAAATTGTTATAACTCATTTAGCAAACATGCAAATGTAACGGTGAAGCTGGGACACCATTTCATATTTATATGCTGGTATCAGAAAGGAGAGGAGTGGAAAGACAACCCACTCACCTCACTTCAAAATCTGCAGCATCCATAACGTAACAGGGAACAAATTTTCAGCTGCAGACAGGGCGAAACAGTCCTCTTTCCTGCAGCACTGTATCCTCAGTATCCTGTCCATCTTACATCTTTATATCGTAGGTGTGGCAACAGTAATCAGGCTTAAATTACAAGTATACAAATCACATTTGTTATTTAGCTACAACTTTGTGCTGGGCTGGTTAGCACACCCAGTGTGTTCACTCAAGCCATTAAGTTCTCAGGCAATCTGGGAACTGCACAGATGAAATATGGGGCAGGCTCAAGATCAGTTGGAAGCAATGTGATTGATTGAACCTTCAGTATCATGTATTTGACTGATATTTTTACAGGATCCCTCCAGATGGGAATTTTGTACAATTTTTGAAATTCCCCAAGGCAGCTCCTGTCTCATCTGATTTGTCAGCTTAAATGTGTTGACTGACATCCTGGATGGAGTGATCAAAGTCTCCCCAAGTAATTCCTGCTGCCAAAATGGTCACACTACTCAGAAATCAGGTATTTGCAAGTAGTTGAGAAAAAATGTTCCTACAAACACAGTAACAGTGGTCTGTTCTTGTATGTGACTAAGATAATCAATAGCAATGAATTAATTACATAATAGAAATGAAATAATGTGTATGGAACCACATACAAACATGGGCAACTGGGGTATAAGAACTGAATAGACGACCAGACTGGGGAGTCTCACTTGGTTCAATTAAAGATGCTGCTGCTACATGAACTCTTACAATGAAGACTCCTGTCACTACTGAACGACAGAGACATTCTGTTTCCCCATGGAACTGTCACTTCATTCCAAGATTCCAATAAATGAACTTCATATGTATATATCCATTTTAAATACTATGGAGTGAGTGTTGGACAACATAAGAACACAGCTAATTACTTTAGCTGAGTAAAAAATGTGGTAAAATTTTGATATAACAAAAAGATAAAACTAGGATCTTGTCTACTAGCACGCAAAACCCCCCACACACCCAAAACCAAACCAACCAAACAATAAAAAACTAAAAAAATCAAAATTTGTGAAGCAGAATAGACATGAAAGAGCAGATAGAGAGAAATCAGATCTTAGCAGAAGGAAATCAAATCCATTAGAAGTAAGATAACAGGGGAAATTAGAAAAAAAATATTTATAGAATATAGACAGAATAAGAAAAAAGCTTTGACAAAGTGATTTACAGACAACTCAGGTTGGAAGAGACCCCAGCATGTTACCAAACTCAGCCCCTGCTCATTGCAAAGCCATTTCTTAGGTCAGACCTGGTTACTCAGAACTTAGTCCAGTCAGACCTTCAAGGACAGGGTCTGCACAGTCTCTCTAGTCAGCATGTCTCACTTGCTGGGCTGCCCTTGTGGGGAAAAAAATGCAGGCTGAACCCCTCATTCCAACATTTTCAAGTTGTCTCACATTTTTTCATCTCTCCGAGCTGTGCAGAGCCTGGCTCCACCCCTTTGATAACTTCTCCACGGGCACTGTTGGGCTGCTATCAGATGTCCCCTCCTCCAGGCTGAAGCAGCCTCTGTCCCTCAGCCTCTCGCTGTGCTGCAGACAATGCTGCAGGTGTGGTCTAATGAGTGCTGAAGGGAGGGAGACAATCACTGCCTTTGTCATCTGGTCATTCTCCTTTTCAAGCCAAAGCTGTTGGCTACCTGTGATGACTGAGGCTTAGCTCAGTGCCCATCAGATCCCAGGCTTTTTCCCATCAGGGCTGCTCCCAGCCTCTCTGTCCTTAGCCAGTGCCATTTTAGGGACTTCTCTGTCCCAGGAGCAGTAGTTGACATTTGCTCTTGCTCACTTTCACGAAGTCTCTGTTGCCCCATTTATCTAGCCTATCCAGGTCCCTATGGATGGTATCCTGTCATGGAGTTGTCTCCCCACTTTAGTGTCAACTACACAAATGATGAGTGTGTGCTCCATTACCCCTCCAGGTGATATGTTAAAGGACAAAAGCATTAAGGACAGACCCAGGAGGGACCCATACAGTCCTCCCCTTCTATGGACCTCTAGGTAAAGCATGACCCATAAACCATGACCCTTTGGGGCTGACCATTTAATTAGCTTTTTACCAATTGTCAATCCCTCCAGACCATAAAGTCCTAAGCTGGATACAAGCATATTTAGAAGACAGTCAGGTTTTTCAGATATGATTTGCTCTTGGTAAATGCATGCTGGTTATTTCCAGCAACCTTCTTCTCCTTCACATGCCTAGAAATATGTTTCAAAACTCAATCCATGTTTTTTCCAGGATCTAAACTAAATCTGTCCAACCTGCATTCCTCTGGTTTGCTTTGTCACCTTTTGAAAGTGTAAATAATTTACCTGTCTTCAGGCATTGCAGATGTCTCCTGGTCTCCAGAACCTTCCAAGCATGACAGTCTTGGAAAGATATGAGACTCTTCTTTCATCTCCAAGCTGGATGCAGCATGAACTAGACAAGAAATTTTTCTTAGATCCAAAGAGCATCAGCCAGGCTTGGTGTTTTGCAGTTCTGCCAAGAGCCATGCTGTTCCATTCTACTATCTGACAAAACTGATTCATGATTTTGCTCTTCATTTTAAGTTTTTCTTCTGCTGTGGGAGTAATTCCTTTCATTCAGAATAAAACGTCCAACAGAACATCAATGGGATGAATTTATGGGATTCAGTGAAAAATGCATCTCAGACACATCAGTCAAAATTTAGCTACATATATCTATATTAGCCATTTGAACAAAAGAGCAAAATTAATCTGCCAAGAGCAAAACTGGGTACATAAGCCTTAGCCTGGCACCAGATCAAGATGTTTTAAATGGGGCTAAAGGACAAGCTCTTCCTTAAGGAGCAAAATCAGGTTGAGAAGAGACAACTCATTTGTTACTTTAGTCACCCCAACAGCTCAAAGTGACAGTGGACAAATGATGACAAATTGAAGCTCTGATGTCAACACTTCAGTTATTGCTTACAATATGGGTTCAGTGTTACACATTGTTGGCTGAATAAAGCATCGATATTTCTGGGACTTGTTGGACAGTGTTTGCAAACAACTTGTGCTACAGGTACATATATTGCTGGCCTGTAAAATGAAGTACCATATCAAAAAATACATTGCAGACAAACACAGAAGAAACAAATGTTGGCTTTGCAGAAATGGGAAAGAAGAGCAAAAACTTAAACCAAAAATTTTTTAAAAAAACCCAGTGATTACCTCAGGAATTATAAGTGAAAATAGTGATTGGAAGAATAATCACTGGTTAATGTTAAAAAAAAAAAAGTTTGCCTATTTATTTCTTTTGCAAAAAATCTGAATGAAGTGTCTACAAAATTAACCATTCTGCTCAGCTTGGTCATGATGATTATAAGGATATCTATTCAAGAAACCTTTTCAGTGTTGTACATGAAACAGCAGTATCTTAAGCTGACCTGCCTCAGTAGTTTCCCAGAAGGTGATTAAATTCTATCTACAGTTTTTAGGGGTGTCATTGTTCTTTAAATTAAAATTTTTAACATAAGGCATTGAATTTACTGAGATAATGTCATCCATGGTATTGAATTAGACATGTTCTACAAGGAATTAACTAAACATGAGTTTTTTTCATAAAGGACATGAAGCAGTGATGGCAAGGTAGTTTTAAAGATGAAGTAAAGTAAGAAATAGCAGACAAGAACAGAAGAAGGTGGGGATAATATTTATTGAAGATATTTAAAAGAAAGGTACAAGATGAAGAAGACAGAAAAAAGATATTATTCCTGAATGGATTCTGCAGTAGATATTTTACAGCAGAAAAAGAAGAGGAAAAATATGTAAAAATTGTTTAAAATGTCTTAGTTCTAGGCCAAAACATGGAAGTAATCTAACCTGCTCAAGAAATTTTATGATACAAAAATGACAGTCTACTCAAAGCAATAAAACCCACTGCATTATGTTTTTGAGAGTTTTTATCTAAACCCAGAAAAAAACTATGCACATATATACAACTTAGAGCTCAGTTTTTCCTTTACAAAATTAATTATATATTGCTATCCAGATAATGCAAAGGATTTCTGTCAGATTAATGTTTTGATAGTTGGACTAGACTTTTAGCCCTAATTGTTCAGGTACTAAAGCACCTGTCTCCTGAGTATCATAGTTTCTTTCAGAGTTAGACAAAGAAAACATGTAACGATAACAAAAGTAAGAAACACTGACTTGCTGTTACTAGCAAGGAGAGTAACGAATAGATACAAAATGTAGAAAATTCTATGACAAATTGCTGACCACAATAGTAATATAGATGGTCTTTGTTTCAGTGGCAAGTATTAGCAATGTCTTTTATCCTATATACTTTTGTGGTGCTTCAGTGTGTTACCATCAGAGTAATGGAAAAATTTCAAAGCCAAATTACTAAAATTTAAGAAGAGCAATACTTACTTTAAAATGTTCTGTTACTATTTAAAAGTAGAAAAGGTAATTTCTAAAAAATATAGTGCTGGGTCTTTCTTAAAAATATATCTCGAAAACTTTCCCTTTCTGTCAAACAGATGTTGCTGTTGCATTTGTCCAAGAAATTCAAAGTTCCTTCAGAGAATCAAAATCCTCAACTATTCACCTAAAGGTGACAGTACAACAGAGGACAGAAAATAAATCAAGCTCCTACTTCAGTTTAAAGCACAGGAATACAAAGGAAAAGACAATATTTTTGTCTTTCCAATACAGCTGAGACTCAATGGTAGAATACAATAGGCTTCTAGTCACCTCTAGAGTTGCAGTCTTCTCCCTTCTGCAGACATAATTTCAAGATAACATATTTTCGTAATGCTGGAAAGAGATAAGTAATGTCATATCAGTCATATCAACAAAATTGCTTAATAACACAAGCAAAAAAAATGGTCAAAATTATCACTGTTAAAAAAAATTAATGAATAATGTTCTAAGATCTCAGTTTATCATTATTGTTGAAAATCAGCTGCATTGAATAAGATCATGACACTTCTAAATTGCTACCAATCAGTGAATCCAAGTGAGAAAGAATATTTCAGCATGAGAAAGTAAAAAATAGATATTCAATTGCACAACAAAATTTGCCAGGTGAAGACAATTTTGGAGACAAAAAGTGGTGAAGTTTAATTTATTATTTTAAAACTAAATTTAAAAATTGAAACAGTCAAACCTCATGAAAATTGTAGAAATAATAATACATCAAATAAAAGTTTTGCTTTTCCTAAGGCCCTTTTATAATTTCAGTGGGCTTGCAGTATTTTGTTAATATTATACTTTCAAATTATCTTCAGGTAAATTTGCAGATCTACTTATTAGTTTTCAAAAGTCTGAATAACTATGAATATTTTTTCCCTCCTGGGAACAATGAAAGGTAACTATAGAATTATTTCTAATCCTGTACTCAGTCTGTACAATCAATCTGTACATTAATCATTGGTCAAATGACTACAAAATGGAAAGGAACTAGAAATTTATATGATGATCTATGTCATTTTGTTTGAGTGGATGCTTTTGAATTTTGAATGCTCATTTGAAAACAGACTGTTACTTTTAGAAGTAATCCAGAAAAATAATCATTAATTTTCAAAAACAAGACATAACTCCTAGGCACTTAGAAAAGCATGTTGAAATACAAAATTAGTTGAGTAGATCCTTAATGAATTTGAGTGCAGGCAAGCATCCAGATATCTTTCAATACATTTGCTTGATATCCCTTAATAAAAGGAAGGAAGTTTGTGGCAAAGCAGGAAATTAAGCTGGGGCCCAGTACAACATTACAGTTGTTTTTATATAATCATGCATTCTGTATATGAAGTGACCTTTATTCACAGGATCTTGCAGACACCACATCTGAGAAACAAATCTTCAAAACGAAACTCCTTGACTCTACCACATACAAATCCACACATGGCAACTTGTGGAAGCTGAAACTCAAACACTTGAGGTTTTTTTTATGCCATTGGTCTAATTTGGCACTAATTCAGTCTTATCAAGGTAATATTTTAATCAGTCCCACTGCAGTGTCGGTCTCCTGCTGTGAAGGCCCTTGGTAGGTCAGGCTGTTGTGCACTTTTGTACCTGGGCTGCAGTGACCATAGTAATTGCCCACTAACATTTCAGTGAAGACTGATATTAATGCTGAGCAGAGCTGGCTGCCAGGCAAATCATGTTAATCAAAGGCTATTAACTCAAGTGAATGCGATCCTGAGTCAGCTACAACTTTAGATTAAATCTATGTAGACCTTCTTAATTCTGTATTCTTTAAATAACATTGGAATGCCTCTAAATTTAAAAAAAAAAACAAACAAAAAACAAAACCAAAACCAAAACCAATTTAAATTTAAAAAAAAACTCACACAAAAAAAAAAAAAAAACACAAAAAAAAAAACACAAAAAAAAAAACACAAAAAAAAAAACACAAAAAAAAAAACACAAAAAAAAAAACACAAAAAAAAAAAAACAACCCAACCAACAAAACCCAAAACCCCCAAACAGACAAATAAGTAAACAAAGGCAAAAACACCAAAAAACACTCCAGACGAGTTGAAGTTAGCAAGTCTGCTAGAATAGATGTACAGAAAGCTAGAATAGAAGTACAGAAGGCTTACACCTCCCACTCTGTCTTTACAAGGCAGACTCTTGCTTGCAGGTTTGGTTTTACATACCTGTGTTACCTTCTGAGGTGAACTGAACCACGCTGTATCCCCTGTTGCCCCTCAGAGAGCTCTTTCCATCAGCTCTGAGGCTGACTTCTCCCTTCACCAAGAGATCCATCTGACAAGTCACTCCTCCCTTTAAAAGAACAGTGAATAAAGTTGAAAAAAAAGGAAGAGGAAAATAAACCCCAAACCAGCCACCCACAATGAGTTTATTTTATAGATTTCAGTACTATCCATTCACTCTTAATAGAAAAAGTATATGACTTGCCAGCAGGAACGAAAAGCAGCCCTGCAATCCCTAGTATTGCAGGAGTAGCAAGTACCAGAATGAGTTTGGCAGTAGGGGTGAGTGTTCAGCCTTGCAAAGCACTTTTAGGGAATTTATGTCTGTTATTGAGTTGCTTCTCTACACTCTCCAACATCTTGCTTGTTTGGGATAGAATTCAGGACTTCAAAACCCAATTTTTTTCTGATTTAATTACCAGTGATTTAACTCACTATTTTTATAAATAGTGTTTTCTTCCTAGCATCTAAAAATAGTTTCTTTATTATTTAAAATTGCACTTTTCCTGTAGTGAAAACAATAAACTCCCAGCCTTATTAAAAGTAGTGTGGGTTGTGGGTTTTTTTCCAATAGCTTTTCACTGACTCAGCTCTTATTCCTCAGACCATTGTGAACATCTAAGTAATACCTGCTGTACTCTTAGCTTCACTTCAAGTCACAATTACTGAAAACAACAGCTTATGTTGAAGCAGAGTTAAACAGCTCACTTGATCAAATTACGTATTTTCTGCCTTATTGAAAATCATAGCTGAAAGGTGGATTAAAAGCCTTTATTTGGACACCAAGAATTTGTCTTGCACACCATTAAGCTGTTTTCCTATTTGAGTAAATTCATTGTTCCTGAAGGTACACAGTGTTTTGTCACATTTCTTCTGCCTAATTGATCATAAACAACAAATTCCTGTTCAAGATATCAAAACTGTTCTCACATATGTTTTTAAACATGAGGTTTTATATACACTGACTTGTAATACTCTGAGTAAAATATGGCAATCCTCACAAGGCTACCTAGAGAATGGCTAGCAATATCATATCACACTAATACTAGTTGTATTAATACGTGTTTCTCTTTTAAGATTCTAAGCACTATAAATAGTTCGCAGAGGTTATGCTACTTTTCCAGACTCAGTGCCTGAGACCACAAAGGTTGCTATTTTCCAGTAATCATTTCACATGGGTTTAGTATTTCTAAAGTTTTGCACCAAAAAGACTTCAATTAAGAGCTATATACTTTGGGGTTTTTTTGCCTGCATTGGTTTATTCATTTTCTTTCTACCTCCTTCATCTCGACATCTGCTATTTCAGATACTTCCCCACAGTTTGCTTAACATTCCATTTGAAATGCAGATTAATATATTTCCCCTTTACTTCTCCATTCCCATAACAATCTGAGACTTCACCTTGTACCCCAGTATATCTTTCCATCATGTGCTCCTGACAATCATGCATATGGTTACTTTGCAGCTTATTTCCTAGAAAATTTTTACCAGAGCTCAGCAATTCGATCATCAGGTTGAGGTCTCCCTTTATGACAATCAGATGGCAGGATAGAGGAATTCCAGAAATTTCTGATTTGTTTTTTTTAACTCCTAGGGTGTACGAAGCCTCTTTAGAGAAGGAGACAATAACAAAACCAACCAACCAAAAAAAACCAGATTTGTACTGCTGTTGAGGTTCTGTCTCACTGTGGAGCTCTTTACCTTGGCTCCAGGGAGATATTTTCAAGGGAATGTTCTGATGACTCCTCAATCACTTGTCAATAAGTACACTATGTCCTCCTCTGTCACTTCATAACTGAAATCTTATTTCATACTTTAGCACATAATCTTGAGTTTGGAAATGCTGTTTTAATTTGCTCATAACTGTAATTTTCAAGGTGACACACTTTTCTCTTAATACTGAGGCCTTCCAGCTTTGCATCTTCTGCAAATTGTGCCAAAGCTCTCTAACTTTTAGCATAGCTCTCTTTTATGCTGAGTTCATTAATGAAAATAAGTCAAAATATCAATATCAAAACAGTTTATTTGTGATAACACTGAAGAATGTTTTTCTTATTTATGCTCTCCCTTTAGTGTAATCAAATGTAATCTAGCTTTTAGCCAAGTTCTTGTCTAATTTATATTTCTAGTACCAAATTCTTTTATGAAACTGAGACAAAGGATATTTGCTTCAATCATTTTCCCAAAAGAATTCTAGGATTTTCCTGGGTGAATTGTCTATGTTCTCATTTTGAACTCTGTTTTCTGGATTCATCATATTTTGGATCCTTCTATTTTTTTCCTGAAACAATTTTGATTAAATACTTAAATAATTTTATTCACCAAACCTCAGGCTTTTTTATTCAATCCTGAAATTATTAATTATGTGATGTATTATTATATGTGACAATTTACTAAAAACTTATTCTTTCACATTATCTTTCACATTATGTGGCCTACCATGAATAATAAAGAGATAAATAAATAGATAAATAAATGATGAAGAGAGCTGGCAATAGAAAAGGGAGGATGCATGGTTAGGAAGTGTAAATAAGTTGCAGAAGGGAAAACAGAGAGGAATGAATAGCTTGCTGACATTCAACTAAACTTTAATCATTCTCTTTCCAAAGAAGTAATTGCTATTTACAGGAGTTCTAGATCATGATCCCATCTTGGACCCAGCTTAGAAGAAGTACCTGAACAATGCAGCACACCATGAGACCTGGGCTGTGAATGAGCACATCTTCACACTTCCTAAGGTGCACTGCATCATTAAAAATAAATCAAAGCCTGTAAAAGTTGACATACTGTAGCTGTTTTCCTCACCCCACCTGCTTTAATTTGACACATTTTCAGAGAAAAGTCACTCTTCATTTCGTATCTAAACCTGTCAAAACTTTTTTTTCCCCTTCACTTAATACAAGAGGAGTCAAGTTTCTTAGTACGGCTTATTGAAAAGCTGTATAGACCACACAACTTGTTGCATGCAATACATCAGTGGGGAAATAAAGTCTGTAACTTAGTAAATATTAAAGATTTCAAATCAAAGGGCAAAAAATTGAATGTTCAAAACATTACATTCTAAGTAAGAAAATTAAAGTAATTTATACTTAATACTTTAGCAGAGGAATTATTTGAGTTTTTGTGTTTATTTTGTTTTGTTTCTTGCTTTTTCTACAGGTAAAGTGCGGACTCCTTACTTCTGGACCTGCATTTATAGTTAGTGTTATGTATGGTTTATAACACTTCATATTTTCTCTAGCATCATGAGACTTTTTGAAAACTTAGGGATGTCACAAAATGCCAAATATGGGAAAATAACTCCTTACCTCATTCTGATTTCAAGTAAATATTCCTCTACTAGGTAAAGAAGAATTAAGAACCATGGGGATGTAATTCTACCACCTGAAGAAAAAAAAAGGAAATACCTTTGACAGGTAACTCAGGATCTCTGTATGTCAATATGGCAAAGGAGTACCAGTTATTTAGGAGCAGGATGACCCTAAAAGTTTGATCAGCAATACCAGCATGAACCTAATTGACAAAAATTGTCACAGAAAAGCAAAATAAACCTTATTTTTTGTTAGAGGAAGTATTAGCTTTGAAAAATGTTTAGTTGAAATGGACCTAACAAGGCTTTTAAAAGGCTGTTTTCAAGTGCCAAGAGTAGTTTTTCAACAGCTTATGACAATGGGATCATTACATACACTTCTAGAAAATAGAAGAATTATTTTTTCCCGATTTAACCTCTTTCTTTTCCACCTTTTTT
>VZTJ01001071.1:256398-319388 GCA_013397795.1 Orthonyx spaldingii
TTTTTTTTTTTAAAGTAATTTAAACAAAGAAACCATCTGAGGGAAGAAAGTAGATTAGCAAGGAAAAAACTGCTGCCAGAGAATTCACCTCCTTTTAAGGTAAAATCCTAAATAATCAGACTAATATTAATACAGAACTGTGCTAGATGATATTAAATTTACATGGAAATGTCTGCTCAACCCATAACTGTTTTATCTGGGAAAGATATCTTGAAGAAAAACATGCAATGAATTTAGTTTTGTATTAATCTCAACATCTGTGAAATGTGTTACTACTGTGTGATTTTGACTTTGGTAAAGGTTCAGTCTCAAGCAGAGACAAACCTCCCCTGTTAGCTGATATTTTCATTGTTTTAATAAATTAAGTTATGATTGAGTCAAAGTTGCAGGGTGGAATGCAGCTACTCAGACAGCAAGGGCAAAAATCTCATGGAGAGATGTGAAACACATCTGCTCCGCTCAGTGTGAGTCCACTGCAGAAAATAGTGAACTGGAACTATACATTTCCATGGATCTCACCGAACAGGAAAGCTGCAGGTGCTTAAGCATGCTGCAAGTCTCCGTTACTACAACCAAATGCTTTAAATCTCTGTGCTATGAATGGATCAGTTGCCATGTTTACTTCTGATTTGCAACCACATCTTTTACAATAGGGAGAACTGATTCATAAAGGACTCCAAGGCCTTGCAAGATAGTATAATACCATGAAATAAGCTCAACTGGAAGAGAGAGAGCAAGTGGTTAGCTCTGTTAAGAGACAGTCACAGTTGGCTCCTTCCTTTGACAACTAATGGCACCAACCAGCACTGTGTGGGTTGACCAACTCACAGATAAAGAAACTGACTCTAATAACACATTTTAAGAAGACCAGAAGTAGTAGACATGGGAATTTCAGAACTGTAACAAGTATTGAACAGCAAATTTTCTTTATAGGATTGTGCTGGAATTGAGGCCACAGAACATGCAATTATATCTGACTATGGTGGCCATGGTGCAGTTTTATTACAGATGCTAGAAATGTCCCAGTTACAATAGTTAGATATGGTTAGAACTAAGATCTGCCTGATTTTAAAACTTATTGTGACAGAGCTGCAAATAGCTCGTTATTGTCTTCTGGCAAAGCACTGATATACTGTGTGCACTCCATCCAGTAGCAGAGAGCAATAAATATGCATGCTGGGGAGAAGATTAAGATTCTGGCTTTCCCCAAACCTATCACCTGAAATTGCCTGTGAGAAAATTAAAGACTAGACAGGAAAAAGTGCAATTAAGTATACTCAGGTGTATTTGCATGTGCTTTGAATGAATTATAGGATACAGTGATAGAGCCAATCACTGTAGAGAGAATTATAGAGTGTATAACAGAGTAATAACATACTCATTAAAAGTACATTAAATCTATATCTCAATATTTTGATAAACAAAGCAAAACACATAATCAAAACCACTCCTTTCTGAATTTTAAAATTAAAATAAGGGTAAAGAACTCCCTTTCAATTAGAGGGAAAACTTTTTAAGGCAACACAAGTGATTACAGGAATTTTATGTAAAATACTGGACACCTGCCAAGAATTTTTAAAATTAACTATGAGTTTAATAAAAATGATGTAGAAATGTTATCCATTCCTACTCAGAAGACAAATTTGTCATAAGTAATACTGATTTCAAATTACTTGAATAGAAAATTTAGAAAACTAATCTTCTAAGACTGTACATCTAGTCCAGTTATAGTTAGGGTTAGGGTTGGGGTTGACAGAAGAGGGTTAAGAGAAAAGTTAACAACTTTGTATATTTTTTATTATTTTTATATTAATTTGATACAGAAGTAGTCATTCTGTATAATTCTTACATTATGCATTCTCATTGACACTACTTTCTTAAAAAGTCAAGTGTTATTTCTAAACTCACTGAATTAATATAACGGCAAAACAACTAGAGATATCTAATTAAATATTTCAGTCACCTTTAATGTCACAGAGTTAAAGCAATACATTTTGGGTTTCAAATATGTTAATGTAGCTGATAATTCAAGTCATTGTACACCTGTAATTTAAGTTTCTCTGTAAAAAACACCAGTTTCTTGAAAACAAGATGAATTATTCAGAGATCATAATGAACTTGAAACCACAAATCATGTTTCGGTGCTTTCAAACTCTCAGTATGGTTGCTAGGAAGCTTGCTGTAGGTGTTAATTAATGGCTGCATTAATTGTTAATTAACAAGTGTTAAAATGGTAGCAAAAATGAATGCAGAATACATTCAGAGTTATCTTGGTTATCCACTTTAGAGGAGTGACTGGCATATCTATACAACTTGATATTTCTCAGTCTTTTTGCCGATTCAGAATATAACCTTGGCTGCTGGTCTTTTTCGGTTTGGACAGGGCAGGTTTTCACTTAATTTTCTGCTGGGAATAGAGAAGTATCAAGGCAATCCATTCCAATACTCCAATTTCTGTGACTAGATCACTTAAGTCACATTAGGAAGCAGAGTTACTGCACTGCACTGGGAATATGTAAGGGATGTCACAAATCCATCCACCATGTCAAAGTTTTCCTGGGTTTCCTCCTTCTTGAGCCTGAGAATGGTTGAACTTTCAGGATGAGGAGTCAGGGAAAAAATTCACTTATATTAATGATTCTCTTCATTACAGATTTATTTTTAGTTGCCCAAACACAGACTCTAGACCATATTTGAAACAAAAAAACACCCCTCCTTCTTGTCAAAATATCCCTGTGTGGGTTGTACAATTCTAGCACAACAAAACCTTAGTGACAGTATGATGTTTTTACCAATAATAAATATATAGTTGCTTATCATCCAAACAAAATCTACAGTTTAAAGAGACAGGAACACCTGAAGGATCACCACATACAGTATAAATAACTGGAATTTTTTATAGAGTGATGTTAGGTTATGAACACAAGAAAGTTCAATAACAGACTTGGTGTTCTGTCAAATACTAAATTGCACACTTCCAGTAACAAGACTAGCATTTATTTCACAGCAGTCTAATGCTCAGAAATTCTAAGGATGAGCACATTCTACTTTAGAAATAATCACCAACCTTTCCTTATGTTGCAGACTTTGAGATTCTAAAATGAATCATAAATATTTCATGCAAGTATTGCTCTGTGGCACCCATCTGGAAGAAGAGTATTTTCTCCTTTGTTGATTAAAACTTTATTGACCTTACTGTCTGTCAGGTTCTGCTAAGGGGATTTTTGCCAAGCAAATTTTTAATATTGTGCTTGCCAAAATGCATCAACAGATTTTGTAAAGGGTAATCGTAAAACCATGGGGAACATTTAATATTACAGCTAAGACCATGGCATTTACATTTTAACTTTTGCTTACTTTCAGATTTTCTGCAGTTACAATGGGAAAATGAAATGCAGACAACACAAATAGCCCTGCATAAAGCAGTGAAATGTCATAGGCTTGATAATTAAGGGATGTTGTAACCTTACTGACAATATTTCCAAAGTAAATATCCTTACTTAATAACTAAAAGTTTATGGAAAAATTCTTCTTAAACTACTTCACCATTTTTTGTTTTGTTTTGATTTATTTCTGACAACAATTTTGGCAGAGTCATCAGAAAAAGATCTTTGTGCAACTTAAGCTCTAAATTTTATGAGAGCTTCTGAGAAGGAGCCTAAGAACAATTCCTTGGTAGGAACCACAAATGATTGACCACTAATTTTCTCTGCAGGCAAGAGATATCAGAGGTTCATGCCTGGCAAGCAACCCCAGCTTCTCTCTGTAAGTTCTGAAATCCCTCTAAAGGGAGGGCAGTTGCAGGTGGAAGTAAGGTGTAATATAGCAGGGGACAGGAGAAGACTTTATTCTATGGAGGAAAAAAAAAAGCATTTTAAGAACCTTGGTTCTAAGCCTAGCTAGACACAAAAAATAGGTTTTCAGAAGCTGTTATTGATTTGTATATATAAATCATGCTTGGTAAAATAAGTATCTGTGCTTTAACAAGAAGTCTTATTTCTTTCTAGCAGAAAGTGCTCCAAAAATATTGTTGGTTTATCTCAGACCAGCTCACCAGATGTTTGGTTATCATTGGTCTGCCAGTATTCTTCAGATATATTTGAATAAACCATTTTTCAGAGAGAAATGAAAGTATTCTGTTGACCTAACAACTAATTGTGAGATACAAGATCTTAATCATCAATATTAGTACTGAGGTGTGTCAGTATATTACATACAATCTTTTCTTTCCCATCCCCTTTAAAGCTCCAGAGTTCTTTCAGGCTTCATCTCTTCATAAAGTGTAATCTAATCCTAGCCACATATCTAAAAATTTCATTATCTATACAATTAACCTAAAAATAGCTGTCTTTAAAGCAAGGGTGACCTAGAAAAACCTGATATTATCCAACCTACCACAGGTCTTTGGGATGATTTACCATAGAGTGAAATGTAATGGAGAATTTGGAAAGCACACACGGTCTGGTCATGCAACAGAACTCCAAAACAGGTAGTGTACCAAAAAATCCGAAATAATAGGCTTCCAGTCAAAAAGAACCCCAAGTCTGTTTTTCTTTCAGACAGAAAATAACCAAAGTCAAAAGAGGGCAAAAAGAGACAAGTGCAAAAAGGAGTATCACCATAGACAATATCATATGATTAGTTTACTGAAATTCAGTGTTTGGATTTTATAAATGTTTCAGGCAGAGCAGACACATAGAAAGTACACCAAATGGTATATAAACAAGACCATATATTTTAGTCTGATAAATCAGAATAAGTGATCACAAAACTTAAGTTAAACTGAAGGGGAACACAAAAAGTCTTTGTTGAACTGTCCTTCCCAGTTAACTTCCAAAGAACCCTTTGTCTCAATAATAGTACCAACTCAATAGTATCAACTTCTAGCATTTCATATCTTCAAAGGCTCATTTATCTTCGCTCATACCTCTGCCAGTGATCCTTTTTTTCTAAGTGCTATCCAAACACGACACCTTAACATCCAGCCACAAGGCAAAACTTAGTCACTAAAATAATAGAGGAGGAAACACAACAATACAATGGGATAATATTACCCACCCAAACGGGGATCATCACATTTCTGTGCAGTAAATCCAATGACTGCAACATGGCAGAGGTAATTCAGAAGGAGTTTTGATTTATCTCAGCATAATCTACTTAGATTTTTGGCTGATTTTTGCACTGCAGTGATCAAAATATGCAACCCGTCTATTTTTAACATAGTTTGGGCCATATACATATATATAGATAGATTAGATAGATATAGATATAGATAGATATATAGACAGATGATAGATATAGATAGATATAGATATAGATGATATAGATAGATATAGATATAGTTACAGATATATAGATAGCTATAGCTATAGCTAGATATAGAAATAGAAATAGAAATAGATATATAGATATAGATAGATATAGATATAGATAGATATAGATATAGATAGATATAGATATAGATAGATATAGATATAGATAGATATAGATATAGATAGATATAGATATAGATAGATATAGATATAGATAGATATAGATATAGATAGATATAGATATAGATAGATATAGATATAGATAGATATAGATATAGATAGATATAGATATAGATATAGATATACATATACATATACATATATTATATACATATAGATATGGACATAGATAGATATAGATACTTTTTGTTGCAGGCAAAGCAGCAACCATACTTTACATGTGTAACTTCCATTCCTAAAAGAAAAGGAAGAAAACTAAGCATTTGGCCCAACACACATGACAAAGAAAAATATTCTTATTTTTAAGATAACATCATTTGATACTCCACAAGATAGAACTTCCTTTTCCAGTCTGTACTTTCTGCGTCATATTTATTTATAGCTTGTTATATTGACCATCAGGAGAAGTCTAGCATTTTTCCTAAACCACTCTGCCTGATGAACTTGTCCAAAGGGGAACTATAGAGAACTAGAGGAGGTAATGTGGTAAAGGGCATAGTAAATTAGCAGGATATATTTTAGTTTAGTTGATTTAGCAGATACTTCTGTCTTGGTGCAAGTCAAAAACACGTCACCTGAGGTTTCCATTTAAAAATCACTTGCCCATATGTTACCACATCTGTTCAGAAAGATAGGTCACAGATATGTAAATATGGAAATTAAACCAATAAAAATAATCTACTCGGCATCCATAATTTCTGACCCAAATAAGGTGCTGACCTCTAGAGCTGATAAATCTGCTAGTAGATGGCAAAGACCCAACAGTAGAAAAATTTATATTTGTAAGAACGACCCACAAACAAATTTACAGACAAGCAAATACAACCAAAATATTTATACATACAGATATGCTGCAACACCTGTTTAGGGTGACCTGTTTTGTTTTGTGCAGCAGCAGTGATTTCCTCAGCTCTTACACTATATTTATACCACTGTTCTTTTTTTTTTCCCTTAACACTACTCCACAGCTATGATGACACAGCATTCACTAGTACACCTGCAGCACACATGGCTATATCCAAAGCTGGAATCATGCCTTTAAATTATACATCCCACATCTGTGAGATCAGATCTGAGGCCAGACATTACAATCCTTATATCAGAAATTTAAGTAACCTTCACAGGTCCTGACTTCTCCATATCCACCATCTAAATCCTTCACAGAGTCTGCAAGGAAAGAGCAGTGTATCTGCAAGATTTATTATTTGAAAGACAAAACTCTGAATTATATTAGATGCTTTTCATTGTTGTAAATTGTTAGGAAGCTTTGCCTTTCTTTATAAATTCTCTCAAGAAGTCTCATGCCATAAACTGAGCTTTTCAATAGCTCAACTGTAGTGGACTTCAAATTAATACACACGTAACTATTTGTAACATAATGAAACATTTCTTTCAGCATGGCACTTTATCAGCATCCCTTTTGATCCTGTTAATCTAATTCAAACACATAAACTGTTATCCTGCATTAGGAATTTATTCCAGCTATACTGAAGAAGTTTCATTTCTGTTGCTATTTGTTTTCTGTAAAATAGAACTGCCTAAGAGCACTAACACTGGAAAAAGGAATCATGTTTGCTCAGTATGCTACAAATTTGGGGAGTTGGCAATTAAAGTGCAGACAGACAGGAATTCAAGGAGACAGTGACAAAATACCAGCAGCACGAAGCACAATAGCAGTCTAAGTACCACTGTTACACCACTCATTTTTAAGATTTTTTTTTAGGTTGTTTTTTTAGGGGGGATTGAGGTTTGTTTGGTGACAGGATTTACTTACACAACAGAACTGGAAGAGATAACACACTATAGTAATCACAGCTTTAGGAATTGCCTGCCATATGCAAGACAGGTAAGCTTGAAATACAAGACCTTAGTATCCAGGACTCAGCATCAATTCACAGAGTCACACAGGTTTGGAAGTATGTCAGGAGATCTTTAGTCCAGTGCCCTGCTAAAAGAAGGGTCTACTCTGAATTCAGACCAGATGCTCAGGGATTATTTGATTTGGTATCAAGTACCTCCCAAAACAGAGATTGCACAATCTCTCTGGACAACATGTCCCAGCACTTGCAGTCCTAACAGTGTTTTTCTTCCCACCTCCCAATATCCAGTTAGAAGAACACCTACAAATTGATGGACCCTGAAAATATCCACCTGAGAATGTTAGGAGAGCTGGCTGATGTCATTGTGAGACTGCTCTCTATAATCACCGAGAAGTCATGAAGATCAGGGAACAACCCAGAAGGCGGGAAGAATTCTAATGTCACCCCCATCTACAAGAAGGGCTTAAAGGAGGTTCCAGGAAATTATGGGCGTATCAGACTTACTTCATACTCAGGACTCCTATTCCCACAGCCCAGAGTGATGTTGACTACCTTTGTTGCCAAGATTCACAATGTG
Source organism: Orthonyx spaldingii (assembly GCA_013397795.1). Classification (NCBI taxonomy): domain Eukaryota; kingdom Metazoa; phylum Chordata; class Aves; order Passeriformes; family Orthonychidae; genus Orthonyx; species Orthonyx spaldingii. The sequence goes on from VZTJ01001071.1 coordinate 264,288, forward strand.
ACATACCCCAAGCCATGGGGAGAAACTGCTTCCCCAGGATGCTTCATTCTATTATGTTAATATATCCTTAGTTCTCCATTCCTGGCTGGCCCCTGCCTTCACACCGAAGGAAACCCCTTCCCCTCTTCCCATTGGTCCCCGGGCCTCAGTCCCTTGAATCCCCGCCTCCATATAAAACCCCTGATTTTTACTCCATCCCTGTCTTTCTGCCTGTGCTCCCTTCACACACGGGGTTTGGAAATAAAGCTCCCACGTGAAATTTTGCCAGCAGAAAAAACCTTCCCAACTCTTTAATTCGCTGCTACTAGAGAAGTCAGTCAGATTGCTGTGTGTCCGAGAGTGCCAATCCTGCCCAGACCCGAAGAGCCGAGCTGGGACTGATTCCGCCTCCTGAGACCCTGGGAAGCCAGGCATTCCAGCACTTCTCCCAAAGCATGGACCTCAACATCACAACAGACTTGTGTTCAGCTCTTTGTTCTCCAGGGCCCCAAGCAGAGCTTCTCCCCATCCGCTCAGCCAGTCCCCCTCCATGTTATTGTAAGAGGTTCATTCCCAAGCACAGGATTTTGCATTAGTCCTTGTCGATTTTCGTGAAGTTCCTGTTCTTCCATAACACTAGGTTGACTAAAGCCATCTGAACATCAGATCTGCTCTTGAAGCTGAACATCAGATCTGTTGCATTCCCTAGTTTTCTGTCACTGAAAAAATTGACCAGGGGGCATTATGTCTCCTCCTCAACACCACTGATAAAGATATCAGACAGGATAGACCTCCACTTCTAAATGTCCTTCAGGTGCAATATGGCCTCTAATGGCTACATTTTGAACACAAAGAGACAGTTTTTCACTTCTCTGGTAATCAATCTATCTAGAGTGTAGCAGTACAGCATCCTGACAGGGAGAGATTCTATAGGAGACCATGTTGAAAATTTTGCTAAAATCAAGGTGGATGGCAACTGCTGCCATCCCTTCATCCACAAATTTAGTCATTTCATAGAATGACAAAATCATATAATGATTTGTGCTGGAAGGGACCTTTGAAAAGTCATTTAGTTCACAGATTCAACTAGATCAAGTTTCTCAGAGTCCTGTCCAATATGACCACAAATGTTTCCATGGATGGGGCATCTACCACCTCTCTGGGCAACCAGTTCCAGTGCCTGACTACCGTCACAGTAAAGAATTTCTCCCTAATATCTAATCGAAACCTACCCTCTTTCAGTTCAAATCCACTATTCCACGTCCTAACACTATATATTCTTGCAAAAAGTCCATGTCCAGCTATGCTGGTTCCTGTTAGGTGCTGGAAGGCTGTTGTGAGGACTCCTCAGAGCCTTCTCTTGTTCAGGCTGATCAGTCCCAACTCTCTCAGCCTGTTGTCATAGGAGAGGTTCTCCAGCCTTCTGATCGTCCTTGTGACCTTTCTCTGGACTCCCTGTAACATGTCCATGTCCTTCTTGTGCTCCAGTGAGGAGCCCCGCATTGGATGCAATACTTCAGGTGGGGTCTCACAAGGACAGAGTAGAGAATCATCTCCCTCAATGTGCTGGCCATGCTTCTTTTTCATCATACAAGGCAGTTAGGTTGGTCAGGTCCAATTTGCTCTTGATAAATCCTTTCCGGCTGTTCTCATTCACATTCTTCTCCAGTGCACAGAAATGGTTTTGAAGAGATCTTGCCTTGAGACCTTACTAACAACCCAATAAAGGCTGACTGGCCTGTCATGACCACTCAAATTGGGATGAATAGTTGGAAAATGAATTGAAAGGATCTCAGTAGTCTGACAGGAACCTCATGAAGTTCTCTAAGAAGAAAATCATGTACTTTTAGTGGAATAGACAGAATAAAGAAGGATCAAGGATCTTTTTAGAGATGTATAATAAAATATAAAATAAGAATAACTGCAAACAACCTAACCTAACCTGAATTTAGCCTTGTAGTCAGAAGTAAATTGGATGAGATTTCCAAAAATCCGTTCCACTTTTTCTTATTTAATGATTGTATGACAGAGAAATAAAAGCAACTAGAAAATGGCTGAAAAAAATCAAGGTTGGAGAAAATAAATTTATTTCTCTAGTAACATTATGAATGAAATACAAGATAAGAGTAGAGGGAAAAGTGTTTCATGCTGAAATATCAATAAGTAAAATGATGAAAGCCCTCTCATAAAAAGAACATAATGAAACATGACTATACTAAGTTGGAAGATATGCAACTTTATATATTTGGTAAGTTAGTGCATGTAATAGGAAAATCTTTGGTTCATATTTATACATGTTATTTATTATATAATTCACTTTCTCATAATAGATGAAGCAGTATTACATTGTCAAGCATGATAGCAATTTGACTGTGATTCCCCTCTGGCACAAGCAATTCTTGAAGCAGAAGAGAGAAGATCAATAAAGGATGCATGTTCCTACCATTCAGCTGATGCCTCAACAAGCATTATCTCTCCACTTATTTTTCCACATTTTTCTCACTCTCAAGGTGCTCATGTTAAGTAGCCATCCGGTCTGGATGAGTGGTTCCTTTTTGTTTCCTCTTCAGGTTTCATGATAATAAAAAAAAAAAACAATTTAAACAAATGGAAAGCCAACACCATCTTCTGAGACCTTCAGAGTTAAAAGCCAATTATATGAATGTATACATTGAGCAATTCAAAGTTGTGCAAACTGGTACTCAACTAATTTCTCTTTCTTATACTAAATCTGGCACCAGGGGCAAAAGGGAAAGCTTCTGGTCAAATTAATACAGGGATATTTAAAAAAGGGAAAATTTCAAATCTCATAAGGGAAACATGTTTGTACTTACTATTTATTCTGCAGTACATTGCAAATAAAACACTTTCAGAAAAATAATAGGGAACTTTCTCAAGTGTAAGGATGGACTTTTTTCCTCTATCATTTCAAATGTAACTGCATAGAATAAAAATTCTATAAAGGCAGAATTTAAACAAAGTAGTTTTGTTCCAAGTTGGGAAATAGTTCTTTAAGGTTGCATTGCAGTTACAATAATAGATTTAATCCTACTGAAGAACAGTTTTAATTCTGTTAATCTTAATGACGTATTGTTTAAGAGTTGGGAGACGGACAGGGACAAGCTCAGCTGATGAAAAAGTCTTTCATTTATATTTAATTTTGAAAAGATAGAGTCCCATCTGCCTAGTGTGTTGTATTCAAAATATATCTATTCAACATTATTACAAGTATCTCTTAGCAAAATTCATACCATATATTCAGTAACTTTTACTTCATTTAAAAGATTTAAGTTTAGCTATGGCTGAACTTTTAAGTGTTACAATAGCTGAAATTGACCATATACAATTGGAGACGAAAATTCAACAAAATTCAATTCCTGATGTACCTTAATAGAACATCCCAAATACCATTGCCTTATTCTCTGTTGATTCCCCAACACACATTTTAATTTCAACATCTTGAAGTTAATACATTTGGCTGGGATATGGTTGATTTGCTGTCATTTTAGAATAGGCTCTGTGAAGTCTTATGGGAAAATTCAGAAATCATCCTGAAATCTTGTGTTTTAATTTTTATTGTATTTCTTAAATTTACCCTTACAGTCCCTAGTAGGAAAGTACATACTTTAATAAAAACTACACTTTTGGAGCATTTTGTGCAACTTTATTACTTTCTGCATGTACCACTAAAAAGAAGAAAATTAATGACTCTATTAATTTTCTTTCAAAAAATTATAGAAACATCCACCAACAGAGTGTTTGCACACATTGGCCAAAGGTACTTGAAAGAAAAGATAAGAATACAGCATTTTGGGGCAAGCGGGGTGAGGAGGGATCAATTATGCCTTTCAACAACTTCTTGCATCTTTCTATGAGTCTGGCAGTGAGACTGCTTAACTCACTTTGACTCCAGAAAAATACCTTGATATACTTTACCTTCCCAGAGTTGCTTAAGATCTTCTGAGACCATTAGGAGCTCTGTAGGTATAACAGTACGTCAGTATGACGATTTCCTAGTCATGCTGTTCCAGTCCCCAAAGGATCTTGTATAAAACTATTCTACTATGGATGCAGGCAGCCTTGTGTGACAAACACTCACCTCAGATTGAAGTTTAGCTTGTATGAAAACTGACTTCATAGCTAAAAGCTGTGAGGTAAGTGAATGTAGACAAAACTCTTTCATATTCCCAAAAACCTTTTTCTGTATCACACAGAAATAACATGAAGGATGGGATTAAGGCAGAAATTTTGGGGGACCAGAGGCAGTAGATATGACGCATGATCTGTTGCCATAGACCTGACTCCAGAAGCAAGAGCTGGAGGCCATCTGGAGCTCAAGAGGACATCTAAGGTGACTCTACTGTTATATGCTCAAACAACTTCTCTGTTGCCATAGAATGGTTTGGATTGGAAGCGACCTTATAGATCATGCAGGTCCAACCCTCCTTGCTTGGGCAGGGATGCCACCTACTCGATCAGCTTGTTCAGGGCACCATCCAACCTGGCCTTTAACATTGCCAGGGATGGGTCATCCACGACTTCCCTGGGCAGCCAGTTCCAGTGCCTCATCACCCTCTGAGTAAAGAATTTTTTCCTCAGATCTAATCTAAATCTCTGTTCTTTTTTGTTTAAAACTGTTCCCCTGTGTTCTGTCACTATCTGCCCATGTAAAAAGTTGCTCTCCCTGATTGGGAGAGTTTGGAAAGAAATTTAGGACCCTTCAGTTTTTAAGGATATATCTAAATAAAGGTTTTATTTAAGATGAAACTGACAGTGGAATGTGAAATGTCCTTCAGCAAAGATTGTAGAGATTCAGTGCCTCTTAAATCCTTCTAAAAACCGTGCACTTCTGGCTTCTTTCAGTTGAGCCAGCTCTTTGCTTTATTCCTGGAGGCTGGTTTCTTCATCTCTGGACTCACAGTGGAAAATTCTCATCTTCTTTCTTCTTTGAAACTATCATCTAGTACTAAACTGAAAAGAAATTAATTCCTCTTCCTAGTTATAGTACATGATATGAAAGCTGCAAAGAATAAATAAGCACAGCAAAATCATCTACGTGGTGGTTCCACTGTGGGTTCCTGAGCTTAGAGAGAAATGTCTGAATATCCCTTTTATTCAAAGGCAGTTAGACCTTTGCCACTTGAATATATTTTTCTTAGCACTACTCTATATATAATGTTCACTGAACTGCCACAATAAAATATATCAATTTCTTCTTGTGACAGGAATTTCTTCTTTATATTTGATATTTACACAACTACTATCAAGTAATCTTATACATTTATATGCCATTTCTTTCTCTTGGTTAGAAGCTAAAGGAAAAATAAGAAAAAGAAAAAAAAGAATAAAAACCAAAAGAAAAAAGAGAGAGGCTGGAGTACTGCTCAACAGGAAAAGTTTTACACATTAAAGCACAGCTGTGATTTTTTACTGCAGATTCACAATCCATTGTAGTCTAAGGACATCATAAAACTATTTTACCCTTTTTGAGCCCAGTGGTTTGTCTCTGTTGAAAGTCTGGGTTACTTCTGTCTGAATTCTGCTCTAAAAACAGGTTTAATAAGTAGTTACACTGTTGTGTGTTTTGAGATACAGGTTTGGGTGATTAAGCCTTTATATTGAGTACAGCTGCTCTGGGTCAGAAACAGGTCCACCTACCAACATATCCTGTCTCTGAGAGCACATATCTCAGGGGGAAAAAAGAAAAGGGCAGACATTCTGTGACACTGTACCCCTACATTTCCTCTGACATAACAATAATGTGCAACTTGAGGACTTCTGAGTCACAGGTTTTATCTTTGTGTTTATCAGCACCTAATTAATGTTTCTCCATAGATTTCAGTAATTTATTTTTAACTCATTTAAACTTTTATCATACATATTATTCCATGGCAGAAACTCATATCATTTAATAAGACCTTCTGTGGGAAAAATATATACCTATTTTTTATTCTTTGACTTAAATCTCCTTAAAATTTCATTTGTCTCTGCCTTGTTTCTGGATTCTGAGAACGAATGAATAACTATTCTCCTATTCACTCACTGCCATGGTACTCATTATCCATTTCTTCTCCAGACAAAAATATCCAAATCTGTTTCACTTTTTCTGTTGCAGAAACCATTTCACCCTATTTATCATACTTGTTGCCCTTTTCTGTACCTTTTCCATTTCTAATATTTTATTATAAACAGAACTGAAAATAGCATTCAAGATGTGAGGACAACATGGATTTCTACAGCAGCATAATTATACTTTCTGCTTTCCTAGTTTTCAAAACTTTTCCTAGTTTCATTTCCTAGTTCTCAAAACTTTATTTATTTTTCTGACCACCACTAAACACAGAGCTGATGTTTTCAGGGTGTGATTATATAATGACTCCAAAATATCTTTCCTGAATAGTAATAACTAATTTAAAGATCTTCACTGTATATGTAGAGATGTTTTTTCCAACAAGCACTACTTTGCATTTGTCAAAACTGAATCTCACTTGCCCTTTTATCATCAGTCAGTCAGCTTCACAAAATGTACGCAGTGTTCTTCATTCAGACTCCTTCCTTAATATTTTGCATAAATTTAGCATTATCAGCAAACCTGGTTGCCTCACTCCCCACTTCACTTTGCAGACCAGATCAGTTGTGCTCTGGCACAAACTCGTGTGGATACCTACCAGTTACTTTCAGTCATTTTAAAAACAGTCTGAAAATGGTCCTCTTGATCCAGGTAGCTACCAATGGAAGGACGTTCTCTTTTATCAGATGAAGGTTGTGTGTATTTTCCTATGCCCACACGTTTTGGTAACTTTACGAAGTTGGTTCATTCCTTGACATCTTGCATGCCTGCTGCTCTCAAGTTGTCCCATGACAACCACAGCAGTTGGCTTCCAGAATCCACAATAAGTAAGCCAGCTTTCTCCTTCTGAAAAATGAAATTGGAATTGAAAACCAGAGCAGAGGAGTCTGCTACAGACTTTTTACCCTACAGACAACATCGATTCACTCTTCTGTGTTTCAGTCAAGATCCTCTCTCAGCAGTGCGGGCAATGTTGGCTTGCACATTCACTTGGCCACCGTCCTGTGCACATGGGCATGTGCTGCTACTTGAGCAGCCTGCACCGCATGTTCTTCAAGTCAGAAGGATGCAAGGATAGAGACAGACTAGTTAGGATCACAGTAGAAGACAGTGGTTTTCCCTGCATAAATTACTCAGGGACTAAGAACATCATCCCCCAACAATCCAAGATTGAATATCATCTTGGTGCTGACAGCTACCACCACGGGGCTTAACGGAGTTTGATATTCTAGTTATCTGCACTCAGAGGAGTGCAGTTCAAACCAAGAGGCCAGAATTGTCAGAAATGCCTGATCTGTACTGAGCTCCATTATGAAGGCAAGCACCTGCTTTTATAAAACTTCCAGGTTCTCAGCCTGGGTCTACATGTGAGGCTTGTGGAAAAATTTGGATTGACCATGTGTCTTCATTTATTACATTAGTATGATGCTAGTGAAAGATGAAGAAGACAGACTGCCTGAGCTTAGGAGACACACAGGGCAGTTAGTATTTAGCATGTAGACAAGTCCTAGAAGAATTATAGTGGTATATTAAAATGTATATTGTAATTTGTTTAGCAGTACAAAAGCAGCATGCTTTCCTTCAGTACTATCATAAGATACGTGAAGCCCATTTCTTCTGTGATTTTACTTCTGGATCCAGAGTGATAACTAAGTGTGATCAAGCACAATAAATGATTGTGCACTTCTTCATCCCACTCCCAATTATTCTAGGTTCATTTTCTTTGGTATAAGGTAAAGGCCTGATAGCTGTAACAGTTCATCATCAATATCAACACTGGTAAGTGAATGAAGATAATCTCATTCCCATATCACGCTGTAACACCGTACTAAATTCAGTCACTGATTACTGTGGTAAATTTTTCCTGGGTATGCACCCTGCTCTATGTTTCACTGCCAGTTTGTATTGTTGTCAGCTAGGCATCCCTGGCTTTCCTCTAGACTCTTCCCAACCTTCATTTCACACTTCAGACTATTTGCATAGGAAATTGAACATATCCTATGATAGTACAAAGATGCTAAAATGGGTGGAGGGGAATGTCCTTTCAAGTACCAAAACATCTGTGTGAAACTTTCTTTAAAGCTACCCTTCATTTCTACATTCAGGGAAGAAAAAAAAAAAAAAAAAAAAAAAAAAAAAAAAAAAAAAAAAAAAAAAAGCAAAAACACGGGACTTTTCAAAGAGTAGCATATACTAATAACTGCTTACACAGGTAGGAAGAGATAATTTTTGAGCTATCAGGAGGGCAGAGCAGAATTCAAGCTTCTAACTGGGACATACTTCATGCAGATTACAATGAATTTCAGTAATCATCAGAGCAGGTGATCCATTTCAGAAATACTACAGTACAGATTCTTCTCACAACTGATACTTCAGCCTGTAGTCAGAAGTACCAGCTGCTCCCTTTCTATGTGTTTTAGATACATTTCTGTTTCCAGTGCTTCATTTACAGAGACCTTTGGTATACTGCTTTCAATACTGAATTTCTTAAATCTAGGAGCTGTCTTAAGAAAAGAGTCTTCTGCACCACCAGTTTATCTGGTGATTATGTAAAATAATCAGCAATCAGATATTGCTGATTATCTTCATTATGTAAAAAAACCTAAGTAAATATCTTGGGTTTCTGCAACAAGATTGTGGTTCATTATATTTCCACTGATCAGAAACATTCTTTGCAAGATGGATCTTTGTTTCACACACATATGCCTACATATGTATATCTTCACAGTATGCAACAGAAAAACTGTAATTAGAAAAAAGAGTTTTAATATCCCCTCACTTCCCAAAAAACAGTTATATAAAAGCAGGAATTCAACTAGCACATCTGTGTGAGGCAGTGTTTACACCTAGATAGTGTCACATACTGCACAGGGGAAAAGCAAAATACATACTAAAAATACTTAACTTTTATTTTTCCCCCACAATAAATTCATGGCTCCATTTGAACTTGAAAACTTACTTTTGAGACCAAACGTGTTCAGCAAACTGCGGATTTTGCAATCAGTACTCTTTTGATATGCACACAGGTATCACTGAACAAAATAAAGTCTACACTATGAAAAAAAAAATAGTTTCAGGCAGATGAAAGATAGTAAAGACATTATTAAGGTTTTCAGTACCCTGTAAAGCATCACTTATTTGGGAGTTATAACTAGCTCACCTGTAAAGATCCTGGTAAGACGCACTGCCTAAACTCTGCTCAGATGAGGATGTTCCCACTAAACTATTTGCTGATGGGTTCACACACTTTGACACTGATTCAGACTATCAGAGATTAATTCCACTACCAGTCTGGGAAGCTAAGGAAGCTGGAAAGCAACAGGAGCTGCATATACAGCAACTGGGTTCTATCAGAACAGGGGAAAATTGGTATGAAAACAGTTCAGTACAGCTTTGCAGGGAAATCTTTGTAGAAAACCAGTAGTCAAATAATCCTGAATTTATTTATTTATTTTTACCAGGAGAAATGCATTAAGAGTATAAGGTAGACATGCAGAAGGTTTTCTCTCCTTTATCAAATATCTCATTTAAATTCTAGAGCACAGCAGACCTTCATTAAAATTCAGTTGTTGCCAGGAGTTTCAGTGACAGAACTGTGACAGCTGACGACGGGGACGCTGTTAGTGAGGTGGTCGAAGCTACACTGAAGATTCTTGCTCTCAGAAACACAGTTTGATCAGACTTTTTTTTCTTCCTCTTCCCACTCCCCATTGCACTGAGTGTTGCAAAAGCAGATTTGTGATTAGACTGGACAGCCTTTCAAGCTAGGACTCCCTGCATATTCAGATCACTCTGGAACAAAAGCCAGGATAAGCACAAAAAGATCCACAGGACCACTCAATAACAGAAAAGACATAGACAATAATGCCATGGGCACACAGCTGGTAAACAGAGTAGCAAGAGAGACTAAGAGAAAAAGAACACAAAGAAGTGTATATATCAGTACTGAGCCCTGGCAGAGTCCTTCCATCTTATTTCTCTTACTCCATAGCCTTTACCTGTCTCTTTATCTGTCTGGTTTCTATCTCCGTTCTCCCAGGAGTCAGATTTCTGCTACCAATTAGACTCATTAGCGCATCCTGCAAGGCTCTGCCATTGCCCAATTAAACGAGTCGCCTGATTGCAGACAAAAATGCAGGTGACTCTCCCTGTCTGAAGTCTCTGCAAAGACTGCAAAATGATCTAACTATATGGAAGAGAGAGCATTAACTGCTTAGGTGCTAGATAGGCATGGCATTGGCTCAGAAAACAATCTGCTTTACAGAAGAAATTTCTTAATGTATATATGGCTACTCTTAACTGGAGTTCTTTATTCCTACCTTTAGTCTCACAATGAAAAGTAAATCATAAGCTCTTTATACCACCAGCACCTGTTACACAAACATACTAATAAATGAATGAATGCATAAATAAATAAGGAATGACAGTATCCAGAATTGTTGCCTCCTCTTACAATACAAGTGACCACTCCAGCCCTTACTTTGAGCACTGTTAATACCATGTACGTTATTCTAATCACATATTTTAACTGATGAAAATCATACATCATTCAAAATATACCACAGAATGAAATAAATGTAAATCATCCCAAACAGTGATCTTCTGCAAGTAAAGTAAAAATCAGAGGTAAGAAAATATGCATTAAAATTGATATACTATTTTCTAAGTTCATGTAAATGAATATAGATTTTGTCAACCCTGTCAAAACAAAGGTATACCTAAACTGTTGGAGATTATCATTAAAATTTAATGATGAAAATTTCAACACCGTAGGTTTCCAATAAAACTGGAGATTTTTAGTGGAAAAGCTTTGAAAAGGAAAACCATGAATGACAGCTTTCAGCATTACTGTTCTGAAACATTTTGCACCTTTGTCATTTTTTTCTTCTCAGTGCAAAATTCATAACGTCAAAGAGAACAAACACAAGACATGATTAGACAAAATGACTGTGCTTAAACTGCAGAAATAGACGTGTTTTGAATTCTAATTTCTTTCACTTCTCAAGCAGAATTCTTGCTATTAAATGAAAGTGGAAAAGAGTAACTTACTTCCAAGTAAATAGAACTCATCATCCATACAATATTCATGTTTAGACCTTCTTCTAGGCTTTGATGAAATTTATCTTTATTGCTTTTATTCTGTCATTTCATAAATATAAAAATCTATTGGAGAATAAGAAAACAACTGAATATGTAACTAAAACTTAGAGGAAATGTTTCTAATTCAAAATTGCATGGCAACAACAATTTCATATTCAGAGAAGCTCTGATCCTGAACTTACTAAAATCTTGAAAGGGAAGAACATTTAAAAGCACTTAAGGGAATTTCCCCATCTTACTTTATTAGGTATTACAGTGTCAACTTAATATTTTATTTTCCTTGATGGAAATTTCAAACTCTAAATCTATTGAAAATACACCAGCGTGGTCAGCTCAGGCTCCAAACTGAGATAGAGCTTATCCCATAATAAGGACCAATCTGTAAAATATTGGTCCACATTTGAAGTTGGTTTTCGTGAAAACTCTAAAGTTAAAATATTGGATATTAACAAGATGTTCTAATTACCATCTCCCATGTCACAAACCTAGGACAGAGGATTTTTACAATAAAAAAAATTTCATATTCAGATCAGTAGTTTTATATGCAATAAGATGTTATTGGCATGTGTATTGCTTAATTCTTATCACTGAATGGAGAATGGAAGGTACATAATATTTGAAGTAGGGAATATTAATTAATTTTCCATCTTTAGTACAGAGGATCTGTGCCTCACAAAAAGAGCCATACATCTCTGTCTCATTGGGGTTTGTTTCAGATGTAAACATTTAAGTATCTATTTATTAATTGTTTCATAGTTTGTAGTCCTAGAGAGCTGAGTAGGTACTATGTGCTCTCACTGGCCACGGTTAATTTGACAGCTTCTGAAAGCTGACTGGGTCTTCCATATCATAACATTTCAGGGTATAGAAAAAGTGTTTTAGTCCTCAACATCCTGGAAATTCGTGTTGTAAATTTCATACTATTTATTTCAATCTTTTTCTTTCAGATATTCCGACATAATTTTCTTAGAACATTGGTGTATCAGGGAACAATTTTATGACAAGTATTCCTCTACTAGTGCCAAGAAAGATGACAGCCTTTAACAAGAACTGTTCCTATACTTAACCCAGACTATCTTATAGCACAATATAACACAACTCTTTCCATATCACTTCTTGCTCTATCTCCTGATGTCAACTTCTTATCTATATTTGATTATCTCAGTCTAATATTTACACATCCTCCTTCAAGAAAGCAGGGTAATAAGGAGGAGCCTGGGATTTTCTCCCTTTACTCTGCTCTTGTGAAACCACACCTGGAGCACTGTGTCCAGCTCTAGCACTCACAGTCCAAGAAAGACAGTGACCTAACAAAAGAGGTCCACTGGAGGTTCATGAAAATGATCAGAGGACTGGAACACCTATTCTGTGAAGACAGGCTGAGACAGTTGGGATTGTTAAGTGTGGAGAAGGCTCCAGAGAGACCTTATTGTGGCTTTCCAGTAACTAAAGGGGGCTTAAAAGAAGGATGAAGACTGTCATTTTACTAAGGCCATTAATAAATATGTCTGTTGTGGATGCTCCATCACTGGAAGCGTTCAAGGCCAGCATAGATTGTGCTTTGAGCCATCTGATCTAGTGGAAGGGGTCCATGCCCGTTGCAGGAGGGTTGGAACCAGATGAACTTTAAAGGTCCCTTACAACCCAAATCATTCTATGGTTCCATGATTCCTTGTTTTCTTTTCCATCATGCAGTAGATATTAGACCAGGCTCCCTTTTCACAAAAGCATCAAGCCATTATAATGTATATGTATCAGAAAAACTTCTCTCAAGGCTTTTTATTTATTCAAGTTGCTTGAGAAGCATGGAGAGCTTGTGAGCTCAAAATAAAACATACAAAAAATATCATTATTCAACTCATAAAATTTATCTTGAAGTATCAAAAGTATGGGCTCTGGTTTTTGCTTTTTAACTGTTCGTGCATTTTATATTTGTAATTGAAATCAAAGAAAACAGAAACAACAACAGCTACAACAAAGCCCTAATCAAGAGCAAATAAATACATAAGAAAGAAATAAAGAAATGCAGAACTAAAACTATCTGGAGTCACATTCTTTCTTTCTTACTTTCTTTCTTCCCTATATTCATTTTTGCCTTCCTTTCTACAAATATGAAAGATTAAATACAAAGTATGTTCAGTATTGCAAATAGCAACTTAATATAATATGTAAGGAAGTCTTCAACTTTCTAAATAAGTGTTATAAACAATAGGCAAATAAAAATCAAAACCAACTGTACAGTTTTATGATTTCTCCTCTGCCTGTATTTTGAAAGAAAAAAGTGACTTCTGCTCAATTATCACGAACTGCTAAGTTCAGAAGACAACCTCAGTATCTGCGTTCGGGTAGTGCATTGAAGGCACCTACCCATAGCTCAGACTTGGATAAGCAAGTTCTGAAGCAGAATGAGAAATCATAGTATTTCCTACTGTCAAAAATGCCAAATTTAATGACCTTTGTAATGTGCATGATCCTCTCTACATCCTGTGGAGAAGAACTTAAAGGCATCTAATGCTGGGTCTTACATTGCAACGGGAGACCAGGAGCTTAAAAATTAAGAGCTATGGCACCTTACATGAAGATAATGATCATCTTTCAGATTGAAGTGTGGAAAAAATCTTGAAGGTCAAACCATAAAATACACACTAATTCTCAAACTATTTTTGCCATCACTGTGAAAATTATTGTTTTCATCCTCTATGCTGTTTTAAAACCCATATATTAGTAATATAATTCAATTCTTATAACGGAGGAAACAGTAGGGGTGAACTAAAAAATATCCTTATATTACTGGAATAATAATTCTTTTACAATGGGTTAGGAAAATTCTAAATGGCTTCTCTTCTATGTAAACAGTGAAGTCAAGCCTGAGTCCTCCGAGTACAAGAGGAAATGAATATAAGGGACACAAACAAATAATTCTGATTACTTTCTCTAGGTTTTGTTGATGTGTGTTTCTGCCAGAAGTCTTAAAAGTTATTTCATTTTTAAGAATTTTCTTTCATTTGTTCCCCAGTGTTCACTTGCAAGTATTTTTCTGTACACATATCCTAGGAATAGATCTTGACCAAAACCTCAAGCATCTCTGTCAGCATATTGATGGGAATAAATCATAATGGGTGCCTGAGAAGCACTTATTAGTGCTTTGAGGATATACCAAATCTTTATAAGGTTAACAAATTCACAATATAATAATGTTTCTTTTTATGGAATAACATATTAAGTGAAACAAATATGGTTTTTTTCATCAAGGATTATTCAAGCATGGTATCCAAGTCTGTTTGCATTGATAGTAACGTGATTGTCAATGTTACTTTTTAATTAATTTGTTTCTGTTCTTTACACTGGGTAACCAGAAGAAAAGTCTATTGCCACAGGATGGCTGTAGTGACTGAAACAAACTAGTGTGCTTAGATGATCTTAGGCAAAAAGTAAAATAAAGGTATACATACTGCTTTTGTCAGGCTTTTTTGCACTTAACACTCTCCCAAACCATGGTGCTTTTAGCCATCTGTCCACATAAACATGTGGAAACTCTATATTAGGCTTCCAGGCTTGTCACTTTTTATGTAATTTGACATATCAAGGATAATGCTGGTTGCAGTTAAACTTGTCTGTAAAAGATGAGGCTTGTGGGCAGAACTCCACATTACAAAACTCTGCTCAAGACCTCAATTAGTGTTGAATAAATAGCTATAATAGAAATTCAAATTACAACAAACAAGTTCTGTTCATATCAGTCTAAAGCAATCTGATCATTTGGGCTTTTAGCCATACTCTCAGCTCCTGCTGTCTGTTTGGGCTAGGATTCCAGCTCCAGCATGAGAGCAGGAGCACTGTGCAGCCTCTCTGGTAGCTTTCCTGCTGTCATCCACCCTGGGAAGGGTGGCTTATAGGACCAGTGTGACAGTAGTTGATGTCAGTCACCTTGACATTTGATACACTGTATGCCTAACTCCACATTCTGGGGGATATGACAAATATTACAGTGTCAGGAGCTTTGAGGAGCTTCCTGATGCTGTTTACAGTATGTTAGAGGAGGCAGATGTTAGCACTGCCCTGTGTCATGACTTCTGTCTACCCATGTCTTGATGTCAGGTTATTTCTGCCTGAAATATTCCAGCACATTCTCATTAGCTTCTCACAAATAGAGGGCCTGGTTCTGAAAGCTACTGAGTGTCTTCAATTTCTAAAGTTCAGTTGCAGTCAGGTTCAGAAAATACTAAACTTCTCTAGGATACCTGGGTTCAGTTAGCCAGGGCAATTGTCTATCTATAATAACATATTTTGACAGATATCATAAACTTGATTAGGACATCCTTGCCTGACAACACTGTTCAACAGATATGCTGACAATGTACAGAAGATTTTACAGACATATTTATTCAAAATACAGGACCTAGCAAACAAATAAAATAGACTATTCAGCTGTTCTGAAGTTTATGCAAAAGGCATAAGCAATGTGTTGTGTAGTTTAAAATTAAATAGATGTCTACACTCTCTTTTCAAGAGGAATTTAAAATTGAAGAGAGAATACATAAATATTAGCATGAAAAGTCTGATTGTGTTCATTCTGGACAAGATTTCTTTACAGATAAAGAAAAACACTGTATTAACTAAAAGAAGTAAAGCCCAGCCTCTCAGCCCCCCTCACTGGGTTTCGTTTTACATCACTGAATGAATTTATAAAAATTCTTCTGCTAAAACAGCAAATATAGCCATACTAACATCCTTTGTAGGCAAAGAGGTACTTTAAAAACCCTGTATTACAATGAATGTAAAATTGTGACTCTTCATCTGACCAACTTATTAGAAATTTTGTTTTAAAACAATAGAAGAAATGAGGGTTTCCATTATAATGTATTAGGAAGCTTATGTATATAAGTTCCTCTGTGACTGCTAGTTTTTCACATTTTAACAACTTAGATTAAAAGTCTACCTACTTGGTCTTATAATATTCAGCTGACAGTATTCATTAAAGGAAGAAAAACCAATTTTTATTTTGCTTTTGTATAATATCAGTATCTGAACAACCTAAAAACTATCACCTGTCTTGCAACTTAACTACTGTGGAATTTTAGAATTTCTGCTAAAGTATAAAAAGCAATAAAAACAAAATATCTTGGTAAAGTCTAAATATAGCTCTAAACTACAGCATCCTAAATTTTATCAGCTAGATCTTAGCTGTTTTGAGAACCACAGACTGAATTATCTAAAATAAGGGACAGAAACCTATTTACCTTTGGTTCACTTGAAAAAAAATCCCACAATCAAAAAAACCCCACCCCAATTACTACTGCTACTATTACTACTATTACTGTTATTGTTGTTATTGTTAATCATTATTATTATTATTATTTCATTTCAGCTGTGTGATATCTGTACATGAAGCATTTTTAAATTCTATTATTGAGATTTCTTTTGCATACTCCAGCCTTCCAGTCTGAATCTCTTTCTCACTCATAACAGTACCTAAATTCACTACTTCTCTCAGTGAACTGTTTGGCAATACCATGACTTGAAGAGTAAATAATGCTCAGCATCTGCAAGAGTGTCACAAAACAAGACCAAGAAGAGAAATCTTTAATATATAGTATCTCTATCATGTAAAGATATTTAATTTTATTTATTCAAGAAAATTTGGCTTGATCCTGGAATGAATAGATCCTTTATTACAGGCAGAACCTTTGGGTTTAAATAGCTGCATACATGAACTGCCTTACCGGTTTAATGTTTGGAAGACCAGATATGCTGGAATATGGTTCACTGTTGATGTGAATTTTTTTCTGGCAAATAATCATGGAATATCTTGAGTTGTAAGGGACCTGCAAGGATCATCAAGTCCATCTACTGACCGTGCACTGGACAATCCCAAAAATCACATCAGTGATGGCATGTCAGTGGTAGGACACGATGAGGAAACATAAGAGTTTTGCCTAATTATTTAACATTTAAGTAATGATTCTTCTGTAAGATGAATGCATGTAGCAGGTTTTCTCCCTTATACTCTGTTGTTAGAAAAAAACTAGTCTATCACTAAGATTTCAGAGAAAACTTATAGACAAAAAACCACACTGGAGATTTGAAACAATAGTACAGTAACATTAACGTTGCTGCATGGAATGAATGTGAAAAAGTTTTCGCTTTTTTCTTTGTTTTCTTTAATTATTCTGTAAATTAAGAAATTAAGATTTAGCCTACTGGTATTTAGCTTCACTTCCTATTTCTGCTTCTATTAATTAATAGGTTGTGTTTTCAAAAGAATTTAGTTGATATCTATTTCAATAAAGACTTTAATATCCATATTTTGATTTGAAGGCAGCTTTATCAATCTGTAATTTTGGAGGTTTTTTTCAGTAAAATGATAGCAAATATTTTCAAGTAATGTTTTACTCCCTCCTGTTATTTTGGTGTTTTCTTCATGGTCAATTTACTGTAAAGTTCATTGTCTGCAACACAGTAGAACTAAACTATCCATTTTCATTCTGTCCTATTACCTTGCTTGTCCAAAACAGCAGAAAAGATGGCTCCCATGACTTGTTTTTCTGCCTACAGAAGAAAACTTGGGAAACATGAAACTCTTCTTAGAACAAGATATATTTTGCAATTTTCCCAAACCAGGAACACAGATTACAATTTTGGAGAACAAAAGAACAGCTTATCCTGATGGGAAGAATTTTTTCTCACCTGAAACAAGTAGTGGGGATGCAAAGTCCAGTGTTCAAGAGGTGCACCCTGATATGTACCATACCTTGAACAGCACAAGATTTTTGAGATCTGGACAGAGTTTATATAGCTGAGAGCCTTAGGAACACTCAGGACAGTTACCTTCCAGGTAAGTCACTCTGATCCCAAATATGTTGAAGTTAATATTGTGACATGATGAAATGTGAATATATTAGATTTCTGATATTGGAAATCATTGTAAAGAAAATAAATGCAAACAATTAGATCACATTGAAAATGCAATAATAATGTAACTGATTTTCTGTAGTGTTGATCTCTTCCTGTGACTACAGACTTACTTCACTGGAAATATTTTAAACATGGAGCATTTTATTGTGGTTGACCACTAACTAGGAAATTGCTTTTGCAAATAACTGTGAATGAAATGCAGGTGGAAATAGAACTACGCAAGTAAGTTTCCCTCCAAACTTTATCTCAAACATAATCATCAGTAGGGACAAGTTGATAAAATATGTTGGTGCAGATCATCTGTAATGTTTACAGTTGAGGTTGAACTTACAAAGCCGCATCTATCTGAACATCTGGGGGAGGTGCATAAGAACAGCATCATTATTAATAATGTTATCAGTATTATTAGTATTAGTAGTTACTAACAACAAATGAACAACAAAGAGGAAGAAATATATCAAACAACCTCTAAAAATTAATATAGAGGGTGGAATTTTTTAGAGGATCAAAAATGGGGGAAAAAAAGATGTTTAAGTTAGTGAGGCTACACATGCTAATGTAAAAAGTTTTAGGCCAAATAATAATAATAGTTTTTTTGTTGAAGAGAAAGACCCCTGCCTGGAATTGCACTGCTTCTGCTTTAACGAACTAATCCCCCAAAATGCTACCAGTATAGCAAGATCAGCAAATGGATGGAGGTTACCGGCATGAGAGGGGAGTCACAGTTAAAAGGACCTTGGTAAAATGAGATCCTTTTTTAAGTTTGAGAAATACAGACTAATACATGACCAGCCTGTTCCAGTTTTATAAAATGTGTTCAGTAGGGGAACTCTTAGGCTCTATGCTGGCTTAAACAGTTTGGTGTTGTTTCTACAAAACTGAGTCTAGCACACCATAAATAGCACTGGTCAAAAAATCATGATGAAGATACAGTTTTAGACTGCATTTGCACTGAAACATTGGCTTCTTACCCCTTTTTCAGTTATCTCCATCACTAATGGAATACATTTAGTAGTTTGACTCACTTTGGACAGATGTATCTACCTTGTACCTGTGTAACCAGAATAGGTGTTAAGCCCACAGTTGATGAAAGGGAGGCCACACACAATCCCTCCCTGTTTAGCATAATTGGCAGCAGGTATTATGTGGGAAAAGTTAAAGGGAACATGAAACTCTTGAAAGGTGTGGGAAAATTTCAGGTGAAAACATGAATTTTTTAATCTAAAGATTTTTTAACAATTATGTAGACCTGGATTAGCATATTACATAAAAAAATCATATATGTGCCAAACTATTTCTTGATTTAAATGAAAAGTTTTCACAGTTTTCTATTTGGAATGTTTTAAAATGAAATACTTTCCAACTGCACTCAAGAAAGTGAAGAAAAGAACTCAGAAATGAAATATTAATTCTACACCCAAATATTTTTGTTCCATTTCTTTCAGTTCATCTACCATATTAAGAAACCAACTGTTTACACAGAACTATTCAGGTCACTTCAGACTTTGTCTAGAATGCCTAAATAAATCAAGCCATAGAAATGGACTTTTTCATGTGAGTTTGTCCAAACTCCCATTCATGTGAATTTGTTCAGATGTTTTCCCTCTTTGTGAAGCCTAGATCTGCAGCACCCAGACTTAAAAGCTCTCAGGAAAATACACTGCACCAGGAGGCAGTGCTCCCCTCCTCAGGACTGAAGTGCTCCAGTAGAGTGACTGAAAACAAAAGGGGGCCTGTTGGTTAAAACACCGTCACCAGGATTGGGCCACCCCTATCAGAAGTAGATGATCCAGCTCACTGTCACTTCCATCCTGCATCTAAAGAGCCCTCAGGAAGCAGAGCAGACCATCTGTATTTTCCTAATTGTGACAGCTATCTTCTGTCCTTGTAGATTCTTAGATAAAGACAGAGATTTAAGTATGTAAATACATTCTTCCCGAATGCACTTTGCAGTCATTTCACTGCTGCAAGTACAGACAGTAGTACATGCAGATGAAAATGTCAGTTCACACCACTGGGAAGCAGCAGCAGGACTACTTCTTCAAGACTTACATAACTCCTGTAACAAGAAGTGTGGGTATTGCACCTCACTCATGGCAGGACTCTTCAAAAATGTAAGTACAACTTATATCCTTTTAGTAGAGCAAATAATGTCAGTTAAGGAACAGACTTCTGTGCATGAAGTCACAGAGAAAATTGTGAACAAAATATGGGCTCCAACGCGTATATGTAAAGTCATTATTTAGAAACAGGTGACTAATGAGTTTATTCACAGAAAGCAAGTCTTGTTTACAATGGTAGACCAAGCTAGCCAAATAAATTATTCGATGCAGAGCTCTTTGACTGGCTTCAGTACCGGCTCTCCCCCACAGGCTTGTGTACCTTTCTCAAAAGGAAATGAGCTGCACACTGCTAACGAGGCTCATCAGCATTCCTGCCAACATTGCTGCCTCCAGGCTCACCAATCCTTATTAACAGAGCTCTAGGGCAGGTTGGCACCTCAGCTCAATCATGTATGGGGTCACTTCACCGTGCCACAGCACCATAATAAAGTCCCAAATTGGAACAACATCTTTTAAGTGTACTCTACAGCCTTTATTTAAATGCCTTTTAATGTAAATTCACTGCTCATAAAAGTGAAAGAATGACTGTTCTGGCAGCCCCTGGGCATCATTTGGGAAGATGAAGTGCAGGCTTATCTGCATAACTGCAAGTGTGCTGTCTATGGCTGTGGCCTTGTAACCCCAGCTCCAGTCCCTTAATCAGAATTAGCCCAGCAGTTCCAAGTTGTGCAAATGTTTTATGAACATGGGCAAATGTTCATTGTGGTCCAAACTGAGTTTTCCACCTGTGTCCTAATTACAGTTTAGATTTACTGTGTGTCCTGTGAGCTGCTATTGGAGGTGATTTGCACTGCCTGGTGAGTCATAGCACTGCCAGTGAGAAGAACTAGAGAAAGATGAGGATGTTATGATGGCTTAGCACTCAAGAAGTACAAGGTGGCCTCAGTCAAACTCCTGATCCATCAGTCACCAATAGAGCCTGAAGCCCCAGAGGGAGCACGAGTGTGCTGATGACTCAGTAGTTTAACTCTGGGCTCTTCCCTGCCAAATGCTGAGTCAGTTTTACACAAAATAAATCAGTTTCTCTTTTCTTTTCCTACCACTTCAGCTGCCTCCCACTTGCTCATTTTATAGCAATTAGGACTTAGACTGAGGCATATGCTCAGACTGGGGACATAACTATCAGCAGCTACTGATGAGAGACAAAGAAAGAAAAAGAAGACAGGCAAGACAGAGAGAGAGAGGGAGAACCAATAAATGTATGCAGAGGGCAATGTATTCTTCAGCCATGCCTGATTTCTGTGTATCATTCATTTGCCCACTGACTTGACACTGTCACAGACAGCCCTAGTGCTATCTCAGAATTTATTACCATGAAGTAACAACACTAAAATTGGCAAGCAGGAAGCAAAGCAGTACACTTATCTGAGCTCTATCTAGTGTTACACTGGTCGTCAAAAAATGTATAATACAGAAGCTGTAGCCATATGAGACAAGTTGCCAGTTTGGGCACATTTGTGGGAACCCTCATGAAGACACTGCTGCAGCAGCTCCTGCCAGTTTTTCAAACTTATGAGGCAGGGGTGTCCCACTTGGCAGACTGAGAAGGAGGCTGGCAGTAAGAAGATCTAATGGGAAATCTCAATAATAAAGAACAAGTATATCATATCAAAGGTGAGAAGTTGTCACCAAAATAAACATCTGTCTAGATAGACCCAAAGGAGAAGAACCACTTGTTGAGCCCTGAAGCAGCTAATGGAGCAGAGTACTACTTTAACACTGAAAATAGTTAAAAGCCAAAAAGGGAGGCCAAAGGTATGCTGCCAGTGAAAACTTAGTCTCACAGTAACCCAATCATTGCATTTCTCTTATAGATACACTGGATAAACACTAACCAACAAAGAAATTAATTATCTAAGGATAATTGCAAATAAAATAAAATAATATATTTAATTTAGATTCAATATAATTATTTACTTTATTGATATATAACTGCCTATATTAATTACATGTAGTCATTATATAAAAATAAAAACATTTGGTGAAACAAAGACATTTAGGAAAAAACAAAGTCAAAAAAAAAAAGAATAAGTTAGGTCATCTAGATCTTAGAAGTAAAATATGGGTACAAAAATTAACTTAGAAAGCTATGCCCAATGCCATGGTCTAACATTCAGGGCCACTGGGGCTTCAGAGGATCCGGATTGGCCTCACATGAAGTATTGCTTGGAAGCATAAATTTTACACAGCAGACAAGTCTGGCCATGGGGCTGCGCTCAGCAGGCAGTGGAGATGCATTCCTAAGGGCTGGGAGGCTCTGTGTCTTGCTCCCACTTTCCACAAAAAAAGGTACCTTCCATGCTAGTTATTAAACCTTGATTTCTGTCCTGAATAATCTGTCTTATCATATGAAGACAATTCAGCTGGCATTTAATGGGAAAAGCTTCCAAATGATAGATGGCAAAAAATGAAAAGCAAGGGCAAGAAGGGAGAAGTACTGTCATTTAATCAACATGTAAATTTTAGCTTCCAACATTCTTTAATGCCACCTTGGCTTAATTTATTTTATTTTTTTTAGATCAGGACTCCTCATTATTTCAGTACTACATAGAACATGCACTTGTGCCTATTAGGCCAACATCTAAATTGTTTCTATCTCGGGTACATTAGTAATATACCTGAAGATGTGCATATAATCACATTTTTCATGGGCTTCTACCCTCGCCAGTGTACCAGACAACTTAACAGCTCTCAGTTTTCCTTTCAGAAACACTTTTTCAACTTGCCTTGGAAATTTAGATGAAACTAGAAAACAATGCACACGGTCTTAGGTAAAAAATGTTTTGAGGCGAGAACGATGGGCTAAATTATACTGCTCAAGAAGCAGTGCTGTATTTAACAGAGGCAACTAAAAGGAAAAAAATAGATTGAACAAGAGAAATTAAATAGTCCAATATTATAAATAACAAAATAATTTCCTCAATAGACCTTGCATTATTATTGTTGCTACCAGCAGTAGCAGTAGAAAATTTCATTACTTTTATGCTTGCACTCTGACCTAAAATTATTAAATTAAAAACAACTGCAGCTTTTAAAATTTGAAATTCATGCACACATTATGGCATTGTCAAGGAATGCAGGAGATTTTGACAACTGAGTTGGACATTCTGCCTAAGATCCAAGAAGTATTCAGATGCACAGTCAATGCTGCCCAAATACATGCTGAAAATCTTGTCAGAAAGGCAAATAGGTTCTATGCTACAATGGAAATAACTGTCTCTACATGCCTTTGAGGATGTTTTGAATCTTTGTTATTAAATATATTCTAGGTCTAAAAAACTTTACTTTCTCAGTAAAGTTGATGATTCTTTTCATGCATATGCCTAGAGCCAAAGCCATTGGGATGCAGGATCTTTCCTAGTAATGTTCCACAGAATTCTGGAAACAGGAAAGCAGCAGATTGCTGAGCAGAGACTTTCAATCTATGATCTCTTTACAGATGAGTTTTCTCTTCCCATTCACTGGTGGAAGCAGCTAGACTTGCCACAATGTCTGTTGTCTTAACAGGTCATCCAAACCTTGTTCTAATGGCCAGTGGACTTCTTCATGGCCGATAAAGATGCCCTGAAAATTTTGATGGCATGGGGTTTAATTACAGAAAATATCAAAGATGATAATGATGTCCTGGAACTAAAGAGGTAATAATTACTATTAAAATGGAAAAAAAAAAAAAAAAAAAAAAAAAAGTGAGTGAAACACTGTGCAAAACAATAATAATGCAAGACTGGGCTATTTGTGATTTATATTATATGGTTCTTTGCTGGTAGAAGTTTGCTCAAACAGCTAAACTATCTCTAAATTATTCTGGTTTTACCATGGTATTTGTCACTGCTGAAATTCAAAAACACACAGTAGATTTAGAGATGTTCTCTTCACATTTTAATTAAGAATATTCTGCTCAATGGTAGTACAAAGAGATCTCATACAGGACTAGTTTATGGCTGGTTTTACTCTCCTTTATTTAGTTAGGAAATGTAGGTCTAAATTGTTATTCTATTTCTTCTTGTTTCTTACTCAGTTTTGTTGCTTGACAAAGAAATATCAATATACAAGCTTGTGGCAGAGATTGGCTCAACAAGATTAGAGGACAGGATCCTCCTTATTTCTCATTCCTTGTCATAGATTGCAAGTTGCAAGACCTCTTCCTTTCCTGTTCAGATAAAGTCTAGAACATAGACTGTGCCATTTATGTATATATGTATATAAATACATATAAAATTAGTCAATGGTCAAAGCAGGGATTGGAAGTCAATAAACTCGTGGATTGTTTCTGATTAAAAATTTCCTGCTGAAGGTATTTGACTTATCCAGGCACTCAAGACCTGAATTCAGTGTTGTGTTGTATGAGAAGGTGTGTAGGGAAATACTAGCGAAAAAGCAAATTATTTCCCCAGTTATTTTTTAAACATCAATGTAAGATGTCCACTAAACACACAGAAGTATTAATGAGCTCATGAACATATATATGAGCACCTTGAGAAGATAAAGGTCTATTGCAACTGATTCAGCCAGCAACATTCAGTAACAAAAGTATTTTGCTTCATTTTTGTGCAGAACCAAAATGACTGTGACAGACCTCTCTCCCCAAAATGCTGTATTTGCACTGACACAATGTTTGATCACATTCACTGTTCTCTTACAACCTTTTCTTTCTCACTATCCTTCTGCTCTCTGTAGTGAAAACAGGATTTTCTTGTTTTCATTTTCAAATCTGAGACTTTTTTCTGATGAGATGGTGTGAAACAACATATTTTTTCCTGATAAATGCTTAAGCCTCTTCCATTAGACAGTACCATAAAATGAAAGAGTGTGTGTATACATAGGTCTGTTCATAGTGTATGTATATGTGAATTCAGCATTCTTTAGAAAGTAGTGCTTTTGTGTCTTACGGACTCTGGAAAACATGTCTTGCATTCTGTTTTACTTGATTTGTCATCCTAAATTTCACTTCAAGTTTATAATTTAGATGTAAAATGTTTTACACATCTTTGGTTATTCACACCACATTTAAAACAAACCAACCAGAGAGAACTAGGATCAGGAAAAAGAAATTTGTAATACCTCAGTTCTTCCTCTCTTTCCATCTTTCATCCACTGAATACTGTCCTTCTAACTTACTTTTTTTTTTTGGTCATAAGAAAACCTGTCTATTTCCAGATCTTTCTTCTCTGCTCACAATGATATTCATTCTCTTATTCTCTTGGTGCACTCAGAGCCCTTCAAGAAATGTCGGCTGATTTACTTTTCTGACATTGCAGTTCTTTGATCCTCATGACAAATAAAGAACAACTCAAAACTTGGAACAGAGGAAGAGTGAAAAGCAGAGAGGAAACACACTTTTTTACTTTTCTTTTTTCTTCCAAAAAGATAACAGGTGGCTATAGATGGGTATGACTACTACTGAAAATAACTTCTTCCATAAGCAATAAATATATGTACATATATATGTTAACAAAAAGAGAAAGGTTGTGAAGGATGGATACTTCTTTTTCTGCATTCTTTTAAACACATTTTACCTGAATACATTAAAAAGACACTTATTGTATTAACTTGTCACTCTAGAAATCTGGATGAAAACCAGAAGGAGAGGAAAGAGAATGACAACGTTCATACTCAGATAGGAGGATGGATCACAATAACACAAGTAGCAAACATTCTTTTTTTCCCCTTCTTTTTTTTTTTTTTTTTTTTTTTTTTNGATAACAAAAAAACAAGTAGCAAACATTTTTTTTTTCCCCTTTTTTTTTTTTTTTTTTTGTTTTGTTTTGTTTTGTTTTTTTTTTTTTTGTGTAAAATGACAAAAACAGTAATTTGTCTCAATATCAGCATGGTATAAACCTGTCTACATAGAAGAGGTTCTAAAGGCAGACTGCAACTCTCTCTCATTGGAATTTTACAGAGAAATTAATTATTTATTATACATTCATGGCAGGTACTTTAGTATTTTACACTACTACTGCAAAGAAACTAAATATTGAGTATACCTCCTGTCAGTGTTGAAAACGTTGCTTGAATATTAATGTGTGTTTCAAAATGCATGTTTGAGAAGAGTTTAGAAATAAGATTTCTGCTAAGCTAACTGTTGTCTTCTAATGTACATCTAGAAAAAGATTAAAAGAGAGACATTTTACACCCTGAAAAAAGTAAAATTTTTATAAATTTTACACGTTCTTGAATTGAAATGTATTTTTCTCTTGCGAACTCTTAAGATAAAATTGTTATGTATATGACAGCTAAAACTGGCTAATAGCTACAAGAAAAGTTTTACTTGAAACATTGCTAAGGAGTAAGCAAAAGATAAATAATTTTTTAAAGCAAATTTGGGGCTTCATAAATCTGCTTGAAAGATTTTTCTAAGGATGGACATACAAACTGGATGCAGAGGGAAGTGCTGGGCTCACCACAACACAGGGCTGTTCATGTATGACATTTGCAACAGTCATTTATTGGCCTGCCTGAAAATGTATATTTGAGGTCACTCTGGCATACGGGGGTTAGAGTAGATTAGAACAGGAACAAAAACCAAAACAAACAAAACATATAGTAGTAAACAAGCTGTCTTGAGCCAAAACTAATCCCTGTGCTCAAGCAAGGTCATCTTGAGCCACTTGCTCAAGACCACATCCAGACAGCTTTTGAGTACATCCGAGGTGGAGGACTCTGAAGCCCTCACAGTAAAATTGTGTTTCTTGATGTTCCATTGGAGGTCCTGTGTTTCCATGTGTTGCCCATTGCCTCTATTCTTGTCACTGGGCACTACTGAAAACAGTTTGTTTCTGTCTTCTTTACAGTCTCCTTTCAGATATCCATATACTGAGTGCTCTCTCTTCTCCAACCTAAACAATCCCAGTCTTCTCAATCCTTTCTTATAAGAGAGTTGCTGTAGTTCTTTGTGATCTTTTGTTGAACTCTGTATGGTGTATCCATGTGTTTATTTTACTGAGGAGCCCAGACCTGGACAGAGTATGCCAGGTGTGGCCTCACCGGTGCTGAGTAGAGGGTAAGAATAATCTCCTGCAGCCTGCTGTCAATGCTCCTCTTAGTACAGCTCAGGTAACCACTACAGCTCTTTGACACAAGAACACATTGCTGACCCGTGTTCAGCTTGGTGTCCACCAGGACCCCCAGATCCTTTTCTTGTTGCTTTCCAGCATTTCCAGCATTTCCAGCATTTACTGGTGCCAGAGGCTGTTCCTCACCATGTGCACAACCTGGTCCTTCCCCTTGTTGAGCTGCATAAGGTTCCTGTCACTCCTTTTCTCCAACTGGTTGAGGTGCCTCTGGACAGCAGCAGAACCCTCTGGTGTATCAGTCACCACTCTTGGTTTCAGGTCATCACTACAAGAGGATCATGTGAACAATGACATTTCAAAGCCGAAAGTTCACAAATACATGAACTATGGAGGACAGTCTGGAGCCTGTCAGGGCTGAACAAAGAATTCTGGAAAGCAGAAGCTGAGAAAAGACTGTCCACAAAACTTTTTTACTAGAGAAGGACACAGAAAAGATGTAGGGAATCCTATGTTATATCCCAGGATATGTGCCTGATAATTGTTGGCTTTGTTAAAAAGAGAATATTTGATAATGGCCAGAAACATTTGTTAATGTTAATAAGCAACTAACTAAATAACTAACTAAATAAATATGGGTCCTGCAGTTTTTTCATAAGATTTTCTTTCTTTTCCTGGTAATTTAATAAAATTTAAAATATTTTAATAGATAATTTAAGAAGTTTTCAGTTTAGCTTTTGGTTTGGAGGTTTTTCAAAAAATATTTATCTTTGCAGTCTCTTTTGGAGGATTTTGTTCTGCCTGATGAATAAATAGAGCAAAATTTTTTATCTAAAGTTTTCATGTAATCAATATTTTATGCAGTGGTTAATTATAGATTAAAAAATATGTGTGTGTTCACACTGCAATAACATTTGGACTTTGCAATTTATATTCAAGTGTGAGCAAAATAAGAAGGAAACAAAGGTATGAATTAGCAGAGGCATTAGCATAAATAAAGGTGTTTTTTAAATAAGAATTCAATCTTTATTTAACCATTGGTATTATAAATATGACAAACACACTGACTAAGAATGTTTAAGAGGTTAAATAGTGAGTAGTGGCACACAAACTTTTATAGATGTTAAGTAATTTTAGAAAAAGTGTAAAAAAGAAAACTCCAATGAAATTCTAACTAATTAGAAGCATGTGGAGTTTTGACACCATCTTCAATGAAAAAGAATTTCATCTTTTCTGTTCTTTGAAATAAAAATAAAGAGACCACTATCGAAAGGAACAGGTAAATTGATATGTACAACAAATCTTCAACAATCTCAGTAATAAGGACTTTTCTGAATTACTTTGCTTTTAGAGCTATTAAAAATATAGATTACTTAGCCTTAATTGGCATCTTATAAAGATAATTCCAGACTGCTTTATGGTATGGGTTTTTTCAAAATAACATGATACTGAAGGTCATGCAATACTTGCATTGGGTAAGTATTGTTGCAGTATTTGGCAAGCTTTCCTCACCTTGCAAAGTCAACTAATTCAAAAACTGTTAAATATTGTATAAGTATTTTCATGTTTGAGATGAATAAGATATTGAAACCAAACAAAGGTATGGTTGTTAATTACAAAGCATCTCATTCTCGCATGTTTTCATTTCATTTCTGTAGCTAAGAGAGTGTCTTAAAAGGGTAACAGAAACATACTTGATTAATTTGTTTACAGTCAAGCAGTAAAGCATACACCTGGAGTCACACTTTGACTAGGTACATTGTAAAGGACATAGAGCAATCAGACTGATATGGTAACGGCTCATGAGTGGCTAAGATTAACAAAAATATTTTTGGTACATGAATATATTATCTTCATACCTATATTCATGTACGTAATTAAATACAAATAATTTGAAGGCAAATTAGTGCAGCATATTCTCTGCCTTCTTTTTTTTATGGACACTATGCTACTTTTGTTTGTTGCTATTTTTTGGGCTTTTTTGATGACACTCTAGTATGTTTTACAGAAAAATAGCTCTTCAACAACTACTCATGATTCTCAAAGACTGCTAGGATGGCAGAGGAGCACACATCAAACTACAGTTTGGAAAAAGTAAGAAAAGCTTTATGCGGGCAAGATGTGAGCATAAAAGTATTCTCTCCGGAAGTCAGGAAAAACACCACAATATCTATTCCTAAAATGAAGGACAGGGTGAAATGTTTCCAAAGTAAAATAAAAACCAAAAAAAAAGGGATAAAATAATAAGACATAAAGAGAAACCAGTCAGGAAAACTATGTGGTAGACTCAAAGGCATCTCTGGACTTGTCAGCATCACTGCCTGGTAAGCTTATGCAGAAACTTGCCTCTGGCTTTGTCAGATGCCACAGCTGGAAGAATATTTTCCACTTTTTGACTTTAATGTCCTTCAAGTGCCATCTGAATGAGGATTGTGAGTCAGTGGAATAAACTAAATAGTGTTTTCCTACAATTATTTTTAACAAAAAGGTCCAGAGATACATTACAATAGAACAACCATCCAAAAAATATTCTTGACATATCAAAATTAGATACTGCTTATATACTAATAAATATTTTGGAAAACACAGGAAGTTCCTTATATAGTGCTTGGTTCATTCAACAATTACATAAAGTTTACTTTTGCATATTTCCAAAAAGTTAGACATAACCTCAACTGTTTGTGCATCAGAGAAGTACCCTAAGAGACCAAACAAACATTTGAAATGATAAACTGTCCTATGATGTTGGACAGTTATATGATTCTATAATGGATCACAAACTATATATTTTCTACTGTGAAGGGAAAGGATAGGAAAAATGCCATATCATTTCAATCATTTCCCATAACTGCTGAATTTCAGCTATGTCTTATTGATTCTTGTATTAGCTACAGCACTCTTACTCTGATCTTGGTGGTGCCTTTGTTTGTACCTTTAAATGAATGACACGGAAGGTCTACTTTGAATAAAACTATCAGGAGTTCAGTGGATTTACCAAATCCATATTAATAAAACTATGGAGAAACTGAGACTGAAGAAAGTATTCAAATTAATCACAAATCAGGCAGTTGTACAACAGCGAGTCCTACCTGGTTTGTTGACTCAGAAATGACCAGAAATGACACTGTCAAAGAAATGTGAAAGTACACAAAGACTGCTTTTGTTTAAGCCTCTCTGTCACCAAAGCAGGAGCTTGTGCTGCATACTGAATCCAGTAAAAGGGATCTGAATATATGTTGATCAAATAATATAGATGTGCTTTGACAAACCCAAAATATGCTCTTGTTTTGTATGTAAACGTTTTACATGAATATTTCAATGAAACCTGTATGCTTCCCAACCTGGTCCGTGGAACAGGTTACATCATCTTGATTTGTAATTTCAGGATGACCAATACTCATACTGATTTCCAGCATTAAGACTCTTCCAAAGACATTCCTAAAGACAGGGTAAAGGACCAAGTCACAAATAAAATCAAGTTATAACATTAAAATCTCTCTCTGTAAAAAGTGCCATATGGACTGTTGTTTTGAACAACAGAAGTGTACTAAAATCTTAGGAACTTTCAACCTTAAAGCCAGTTCAAGATTTAAATAAACTCACACACAACTCTTTGGGAAAAAAATAATTTTTGGGGCCCTAGTTGACTTAGTGCTTTGAAATTCTTCTTAGACATATATTGTATATATATGTGTATATATACACATGGAAATCACTGTTTGGGAGAATAGATAATTGTAATATTGAATTAAATTATTACAAAGCATTCTGGATCATCCCAACAGATAAGAAATTATTTTCCTTACAAATTTATTTTTTTTTTTTAATAGACTATTTAGGGGAAAAATGTTCTTAGCTTATTTATCAGAAAAAAATTTAGGCAAAGGTAATAGAGTTAGGGAAACTCTTGTTAACAAAGAAAAACACATTTATGTGAAAGCTGTATTCAAATTGTAATGTTTGATTCAGAAGAGGAGAGAATAGAAGAGAATAGTTCAGGGGGAATGGCCTGCAACAAATATCTGTTTCAACTGCCTGACCACTTCAGAGCTGACCAAGACTTAAAGCATCTTCTTTAGATCATTGTCCAAATGCTTCTTAAACACTGACAAGCTTGAGGCATTGATCACCTCTCTAGAAAGCGTGTTCCAGCTTTTCACCAGTGTCTCAGTAAAGTAATGCTTCCTCATAGAGCCTGAACATTCCCTGGCACACCTTTGACTCATTTCCATGTGTCTTGTCAATAGACAAGGAGAAGAGCAAATCTGTAAAGATCGATAAGGTCACCCCTGAGCCTCCTTTTCTCCAGAGTAGAGAAACCCAAAGCCCTCAGCGATTCCTTATAAGATGTTCCTCTAAGCCCTTTCACCAGTTTTATCTTCATTTTCCCTGGAAAAATACTGAAAGGAAAATAAATAGGTTTTAATTTGCAAACTTTCTTGGTTTTATGGGGTTTTCCCACCTGTCTTGGTAGATCAGCTTAAACTGTAAGTAATCCAACAAGACAAGACCCAGCACATAAACAGCATTCTCTATTAAATACGCTCAGTGACTTTTTGTCAGGACTCTGTGTGTTAATTCTTCGCTATATGAAATAGGAAATACATAGTAATAATGTTTCCACTGCCTACTGATGTAGCTCAGAGGTTCAACTACTATATCTGGACAGTTTATTAGGTTCATTATGATCTCAGCTTGTACAGAATTCATTTTCTGAATAAGTGCACTGTGAGTAATGAATAGCCATTAGTTACATTAGCAACATTCCTAAAATTTTTTTTTAATGTCCAGCCATTAACAAACTCCTACACTTAACATGAGATCTAAGTACTTTCAGTGTATTAAAATAGTAAACATTGAAACAGAAACTGATTTTCTTTATTACATTAATTCTCTAGAAGAGAAGAATGTTCCTGTCATATCCCTGTTATGCATATACAGCTCTTGTTCACAAACACTTGCTAAAAAGCTCAATAGGAAGCCCTGCTAAATGTTCATCTAACTTCCTTTTTGAGGTTGTTTTTCGCAAGATATTTTCAGAGGCATAAAGACTAGAAATGGAAATGTATGAAGCAGGGAAAATCCACTTTGTGTTTAGTTTTACTGTACATTTATGAAGAGAAAGTACTGTTCAAGTTGGTGATTCTTTTCTAAGTAATAAATGAATAGGAAGACACCACCTTAAAATAAATGTCAAGAGGTCATAGTCTAATAAGCCTAATGAAGGAACACATCATTCACATTGACAAACAATTTACTAATTTTATGTGTGCTTTTTGCTAAATCTCAATTTAATTTTTGTTAATTATATGGACATTACTAATTTTTAATCACTTGGATTATGGAAAAGATCATGTTTACAGTCCTCTGAGAGTACCTAGAAACTTACAATGTAGCAAATTTTGTATTTCAAATCAATTACAAGCTGTACTGCACAACCTAAGATTGCACAAAGATTGTAAGTTTGTTATTAAGAGGAAGACAAATCTTAGTGAGAACCTCTGCCATGCACCTAAATTTACCATTTTCCTCAAAATAGATCTAAATTAAGCCTTTTACCCAGGAAGTTTACTCAATGTTTTGTTGTGTCTGTGCAGTAACAGCAAAACTTGTCTAAAATGAAATTTTTTTTTTTTTTTTTTTTGACTACTTTTAAGGGCTGACTCTGCTGCTTGTATTTCAGTAAGAACAGTAGAGAAACTGCTGTGGGTCAGACTAGAGGTCCATTCATCCCAGTACATCATCTCTGAAAGTGGCCAAAAACAAATGCCTTGAAGAAAAGAGCAACATGGGGCAGATATGTAAGCAGAAGTATTTTTATTCCCTTTTAAAAAATAAATTTGTGTCAGTTTAAATAATTCACTGGAAAGACTCTCAGTTTGAAAGGAAGTAGCCAGGAAGAATAAAAAGTACCACAAACATCTCTTCATGCCAGCCTACTTCTGAAGGTCCTGTGAACTATCTAGTTCAGCTTCTCACTAGGAAAAAGGGAAGATGAAGTGATTCAAGTCGCCCGTTGGCTACTTCCAATCAGCACCATTCAAGCACAAGGCAGCAGGAGAAAGTACAGCTGCAAATAAGACTTGTAAAGCAGCCAGCAAAGAGAGATGGCCAGAATCCATCTGTCTCAGTCACATTTCTCTTGCCTTAGCAGCTTTTTATTAAAAAAACTGCTGCAGAATTGTGTGGATCAGAGAAAAGACAGAAATATTACACATATGCAATGTCCAATCACCAGTCAGTAAAGCAATTTCATTAACAGAAAAGGATAAGGATCTAGGCATTGGCTGTTTGGATAACATTCAGGTTTAGACACAGTTTCATAGAAAAATATGATTATATGATATACATAAGAGCTAAACACTGTGTTTCACGTTTTCAGTCATGTTGTCTCACATTATGGCCTTTGTTTTGAGCTGCTCTAGTGCTATCCAATGTGTAAGTTGGACTTATACATTTAGTCACAATTCACAGTTAATTGCTTTTTATTGTTACAGATCATTCCCCAAGATAGAGGTAGGAATCCAATAGCCTTTTGAATATCCATCAGAATAGATACTAGAAGAAGGAAAAAGTTTTTTTTCTATAAATTTTTCACTTGAATAACAGAATGTCAATAATGAAAATGTTAACAGCTGCTACTATGTATGCATAGCTTTGTAACATTATAATTACAGTCTCAAGGTTGAGAAATGAAGCCATGACAATGTTCAGGAAACAATGTTTTCACATAACAGCATTTGTGTTACCAGAATACCTCTCATTTCAAGTGCATCTCTAATATATATATGATGAAGACATCTTTATACTTAACTAAGAAGCCATGCTAGATCCAAAATGTCAGTTTATGTCAGTGAAAGAAAGATCATTAAAGGAGATTGTTGAACACCTCTAGGAATAAAATTTTAAATAACAGCATAGGTTAATCAATTTAATCTAGGATTTAGACTTGTAAGCAAGATTGCTTAAGTAAAAATTCTCTTCCAATTCTCCATTAGTTCTGTAACACTGAAAAGAGCCTTTTCAATGCCGAGCAACTTCACATCATGAGAGGCTGTCTTGCTTTTGGATGGGATATATTTAATTTTCCCAAGTAACCGGTACAGTGCTGCATTTTGGATTTAATATGAGAATAATGTTGATAACACACTGATATTTTAGTTGTTAAGCAGTGCTTGCTTCAAAGACTTGTCAGTGTCCCATGCACTGCCAGTGAGCAGATGCACGAGAAGCTGTGCGGAAGCATAATGAGGGCAGCTGGCCCAAACTGGCCAGAGGGATATTCCACACCGCAGACCATTCCTAGCATATAAACTGGGGGAGTTAGCTGGAAGGGGCTGATCACTGTCTAGGGATGGACAGGGTATTCATCAACAATTCTACTGTGCACCACTTGATGCTCTTGGGTCTTATACCTCTCTCCGTCTCTCCTTTTCATAACCATAACCATAACAATAACAATAATAATTAGTAGTAGAAGTAATATTAACAGCAGTAGTAGTATATGTTAGTTTGTTTCAATTGTTTAAACCATTCTTCTCTCAAGCTCCGAGGTATACCTTTTCTTTCCAATTCTCCTCCCAACCATGGGATGGGGGGAAGGGAAGGTGACTGGAGAGAAATTGGTTGCATGATACATAGCAGCTATCTGTGGCTAAACCACTATAGACACCGGTCTGAGTCTTTACTGTTAACAAAAAAGAGGTATTGGTAGCACTAACAATTCCAATCAAAAGCTGAAAAGAGAAATAATCCTTTGTACAACCTCAGTACTATTTGACTTGTTTCTAGAAGATAGGACACTCCCAGTGTAAAGAAAAATTTCTAATAGACTTCGGTTATGAAGACAAGATCCCTGTATTATTCCAGTTATTTAAAGAGGCAGAATACAGAGGCAGATACATCTGAATGAAAGTACCAAGTAAAGTGTTAATTTAACTCTACAACAAATATAAATCCCAGCAATGTTCTTTGGTTTTGACCACTCAGTAAATCCCTTTATGAAGGCAATTTTTGAATCTTTTTTAGAACAGAAGAGTTAGATGCACACACAATGTCAGAAGCCATATATTTTTAGTTACTTGATATTAAGACAGAATTAACAGTAATGTTCATATACTGTATAAAGTTAATATCCCAAAAGACATTTCAACACTGCTGGTGTATCTGTGATTTAATTGAAAGATATAATGATTGAAAGATAATAGCCTAAAATTAGTTCACCTTGCCACAAAACATATGGAAATTTAAAATTCAGTTTATTGCACTTTTTATTATCTCTTTCTCAGCTTTGCAACACTTTTAAAAACCAAGCAAACAACGAGACAGATATACAGGTGTTTTTAACAGACACCTTGAATGAGCAAAACAAGATCTGGAAGACAGGGATGGGAAGCAGAATGAACTCCTGATAATGCATAGAGAGATGGTCGGTGACCTGTTACACCTCAGACACACACAAGACTATGGCACCAGATGGGAGGTCAAATCTTGTGTTCAGTTTTGGGCGCCACACTACAAGAAGGACATTGAGGTGCTGGAGCCTGTCCAGGAAAAGGCAACAAATCTGGTGAAGGGTTTGCAGCACAAATCTTATGAGGAGCAACTGAGGAAGTTGGGGTTGTTTAGATTGGATATTAGGAAAAAATTCTTCACAGGAAGGCTTGTTAAGTATTGGAACAGGGTGCCCAGGGAAGCAGTGGAGTCACCATCCCTGGAGGTATTTAAAAGATGTGTCGTGGCTCTTAAGGACATGGTTTAGGAGGTTGCCGTCAAAGATCTTATAGCATTTTTTCAACTTAAACCATTCTATGAGTCTATGAATTCAAATTGGATTCTTTAATATCCTAGAATAAATGGGTATAACACAAAGTACTCTTCCCTAGACAATTTTTGGACTGCAGCACTGTATTTGGCATGTTACTAAAAAGTGAAACAAATATATTAAATGGTAAATAAAATGCAACCATGTCATTTAAGCATCTGATTTTTAGTTCTCTTTCCTGTTGCACAAACCACAGACACTATGAAAGCACTTAACTGAGAAACTGTTGTAGCATATATGGACTTTGCAACTAAGTTGGGAAATTTTATTTCTTAGATTTTTATTGCAGACTAATAAACTGCAGCAATGCAAAGTCTACAGATTACAATAGTGTGAAAAGGGATTTATCAAAGTATTTTATTAACTTGCATCTGCTCAACAGTGTAATAAGTAATGTGATCTTTTAAGAATATGTTATTACCATGTTAATTAAAGTAATTTCAGAGTTTTATGTGACCTGAACACATTCAAAATAATTAATGGAAACTGCCCAGGTTTCCTAATACTGCACTCTAACAGACCTCCAAACTGGCCCTGTGTTCAGGATGAATGGTAAACTACTCAGCTGTCCACTGTTAAAAGAACATCAGCTCATGATGTTTAAATTAGAGACCAGTTCCACCCCTTTTCTTCTGCCTCATAAAATCTTAATGTTCATGGGACTTCTGAAGTTTATTTAATCCAAGCTCTAGCTCAAAGCAGTATCACAAATAATGGATTGATTTAGTCATGGTTTTGTCTCATTTCATGTAGAGAAGACCTCCAGTGATGCAATCTTGTAATCCACCATGATCCTCAGGCCTCTTCAACAGGGAAGCCTCCCAGCCCATGTGGAGGCTGCTCGTTTTCACTTTGCACTTCTCCTTGCTAATATCCGTGAAGTTTTCTGTAAATTAAATTCTCAGGTTCCTTGAGTTGTGAAAACTCTGCCTTTCAATATGCCAACAGCTTTTCTCCATGAATTTAGCATCAGCAATACTGAATGCAATCAATAATGCAATGCTTTTAATATTTAGTTCTACAATGCTTATTTAAAGAGAATTATCAAAGAAAACAAAACTTTATAGATTACTAAATAAAAATATAGATTTAAGTGTCAGGAATCCAATCCTATTAACAAAACAGCAATCTAGACCAGCTGAGAAGATATTCTGTAGGTTTTAATACTCTATTTTGTATAAATACTGTATTCAGGACAAACAACATTAATTTTTCAGAGTCCTTCTGCTGAAAGTGATAAAGTAGACTTGTCAGATAGACTATTCAGATATCTTAACAAATTCTATTTATTTATGATAACTTAAAAATAATCACAATATTATGATAACTTAAAAATAATCAAGATATCATGATAACTTAAAATCATGTGGAAACTGGGATTTTTTTTTGTTGTCCTGACCAAAACTAAATTCTTATTTTGATTTAAGAGAAAACATTTATGTAAATCCTCCTACTCATGTGTATGCACTTTCCGACACTACAAAAATAAAAGTACAATATATGCAAAAGTAAAAAAAAGTCTTTCAATCATGTAATGTTGATTTAAACCG
The DNA here is from genome assembly GCA_013397795.1 of Orthonyx spaldingii. Taxonomy (NCBI): domain Eukaryota; kingdom Metazoa; phylum Chordata; class Aves; order Passeriformes; family Orthonychidae; genus Orthonyx; species Orthonyx spaldingii. The sequence goes on from VZTJ01001071.1 coordinate 301,859, forward strand.
CTTCAACTTATTTTTCTTATTAAATTTCACCAAATATGCAATCCATTTTCTTCAGCTCCTCTCATATTTCATTTGTTTCTAAGAAATTGGTTTTTACTCTACATATTGTATATATGTAATCTAATATATTAATTGAAAGAAAATGACTGAAACAGGAAAGCTTTAGTCTTTATTTTAGAAATTCTTTCACAGTCAGAGACTTGATAAAGCTTAACTAGCGAAAATTCAGAAGTCAACAGAGATCAATTTGTCTGTATGAATAACATGGCCCCAAACATTCATAAGTTATACATACAAATTATATTTTAATAAATGCATCTACCTACAGGGATGGAAGAGTTTACATAAAGGGGCTGACCTTTCAGGCAAGATACTTGTTCTGCTGAGATGTGTTTGCAGTTTCACTGTGGAGGCCATGGTTACCACTTGCACTTTTCTTCTATGCAGGTGACGTTCTCCTCCTTTGCAAAGGACACAGTGAAAGTCCACTTTTTGTTAGCACTGCCTATGTAGAACAGACTATAGGCTGTAGTAGCCTGCCTATGTAGAACAGACTTCAGAATTGGGGCCATTCTTATCAGGTTTTCCTACTAAAATATTTTTCGATTGCTTACGTAGAATGATATCATTATCTCCCTTACCTGAGATACATTTATTAGTCACCCTAATAAATAGTATACTATATGTAGTGTGCATATATACTTAGTGTACAATTTTTGACAGTGCAAAATCTTTCCTCTTACCACTGGATTAAACAGTTTCCTACCAGAATTCCTGCTGGGGAAGAGAATATCTAGCAGACACAGAGAGATCTAACATTTAAGCATGAAGTCTGTTTTTCAGGCTCTTTTGGAAGGGGAACTGGCATTGTAAATCAAATAATTTTAGACTCTGTATATACAACAGCTTTAGAGGCTGATTAAAAGACAAAAAACCTCACCATGCTTCTTGTTAATCATATAAAAAAGGAGGGTAGGAAAAAGCAATCAGATTGTCACAAAGCAAAGGAGGACTCATATTTTTACTCTTAAAGTGATGCCCAAAGAGGACAAACCAGCCCACCTGTAGCTTTGTCATCTTACAGAAACAGAGGCAACTTGCTGCTGTGCTGGTCTGGGGAAATGGCCAAAAAACCAGATGCCTCCACTGAAAACAAAACAAAAAAATCTTAACAAGGAAAAAGCAGCCTTGTACCTGAGTTTCTCTGGTAATGAAATATTACAATCTCCTCAATGATTATTTTAATCCTTGAAAATATGAACATTGTAATATTAAATGCAAGAGTACTTATTGGAGTATTTATGTTAACGTACTGATTTCTACAGGCCTTAAAGCATTTTACAGCATTTTTATGGGAGATAAGTGTACCTGTATTAGAAGTTTTGCTAAAATGTGTTTCTAAACCAAGAGGTCGGGAATATCAACATATAGCCTGGTTCTACAATACAAGTCTCAAAAACAAAAAGTGTCTAATTGAGATACTGGTTCATACTAAAAGTATTTGCTTATTGTCAAGATTCTTCATGATGCCTTTAAATGTTTCAAATTTTACAGAGAAGGAAAAAAAAGCAGCTCCTTTTTTAAATTCATTTCACTATTTATTAGCCTCAATAAGACATATCTTGGAGTAATAGGAGCATATAAATTTGAAAAATCTAGTGCAGCTAAAAGTTCATTCTGTTGACAAATAATGAAATTCTTTTTAAGCTAACACAAAGCTGGATGTTCTCCTCCCCCCCCATACCGCTGCTCCCAGTTTATATTTTCCCCATATTTGTCTGTTATTTCTTTCTCTTAAGATTCTAGGGACATTCCTGGGCTTAGACTTTAATATTAGTAATCTTATTAATCTTTTAAACTTTCACAAGCCTTAAGTGAGAAAACAACATATGGCTGTGCAACAGAGCACCTCTGGAGATTTTATACTCCTCAAACAGCACATAAAATCTTGTGTTGCATTCATTCTTATTCATTGCTTGTCTGCTCATAATTTAACCCTGCAAGTATCAAGGTATCAGTCTAATTCATTATGTTTTATTTGGTACCATCTGCACCTTACGGATTGTGTTCATGGAAAATTAAAATCTCCTTTCACAAGGGCAGTCCATAGGTGTTAACTCGGTAACAAGTCTATTCCTGCAATGAACAGCAAGATATGTGACTACTTCTTTGACTAAGGCAGTCACGATCCTGTCAGGCAAAAAAGCTGCAACTGATACACAACATGGAGTATTCAGTCAGGATTATGGCTCCTGATACCTAGGACAAAAATCCTACAATTATAGTCAGACATATTTTAGAATCTAATGACCCATACTTGTGATTGTTAAACAAGGGAGGACCCTTCTTTATATTGGGTGATTAAAGAATGACACTACTGAATGCAGAATCCTATTTAAAAATTATATCGGGAACATTAGGGATGCATAGTTAAGCATGCATATCATTAAGAGCTGGTGTTTTATCAATTTTTAATAATAAATGGTAACTGTATATATGTATACTGCATACAAAAGACATTAAAAGAACATTAAGGTTGAGAAATCAAACATTTACAAGTTAAGGAATGAGAGACTAAATTAGCCCTGTTGTGCATAGGCATTATGACAGTTTTTTCAACAATACATAGGAATTCTGTAGCAAATCCAAGAAGGATTGGAAAAATCTAGTTTTGCTTGGTTTCAGCTTAATGTCTGAGCTGTACATGGCTATTTTTTTTCTCTACGGTCTTCTTATTCATGCCATCTTCCCCACAATATCTGTGGTCCTGCAAAAAAAAAAGTGGCTGTGATCAAGTACAGATGAAGATATACTTTCCTTGAAAAAGCAACTATAGCAACTGGTAAAAGGATCAGCTAGGAAAGATAATACAGAGGGATAATATAGAATAAGGTATAGCTTTATCCCTGAGTCTGCTTGTGTGTTCATAAGAAACCTGTCCTTGCCCTAAATCTTATTGTGACTGTGGAAACCTTTGTGACTGAGCACTGCTTTCTGTAGTCCTGAAGAAATACAATAAATATTTCCAAAAAGCACATTGACAGAATGCAACCTTTCTTGGGAGATGCCATTAGTCTTTATTAACTAAAATTAAGAAGAAGAGCATCTTGAAATTAACTCTGTCAATGTAAGATGAAGGTTTTTTCTTCAAAAAGCTTGATGTTATTAGTCTATTCTGAATTTTGTGTCTGCATCACAAGTGATGATTTTAAACAGAAATGAAAATAATTAGATAAGGAGGGAGACAAAAATAACCATTCATTGTGACAGTAGCATATATTACTCTGAATTATAATAACAGATATGATTGTTTATATAAATCCTTTATACAAGCTTTTTGTCTGCTTTCTGTTTCATTGCAAACTAAGAACAAGACACAAAGGATGTACACAGATATCACATCTGGTTATTCTGCTCTATGCTTTGTAAGCATTATTGTTGCTGAGAAAAATTGAATCATGTTTTTTATAGGACTACTTTCATGCTTGATTTGATAACCAAGATCTTATATTCCTTGATTTTACCAAGTATGTTCATCCCACTTATGGGGTAGGATCACCAAGAAGCTACAAATCTCTGCTGTGCGTGGACTATTTAAGGAGTTAGCAATTAAAACAATTGCAAGGTAATTTTTTGCTTTGTCTTTATGCTAAGCATATTGGCAACCATGTTGTCCATTAATGCCACTGTCACCATGTGGAGACTTATAAAGAGTCCATAATTGCTCAAACACCATGGAACAGCCATTAAAAGATGTAAGTTCAAATTCATATACTGCAACCAGTTTCAAGTAAAATAGAACTGTTTTAAGGTATCATAAAAGTATTAAATTATATTAAATAATATTGAAGGGTATTAAAGGGTATTAAAGTAATCATGATTCTGGGAAAGTTAATATCAAGTCTAAATTCCTTACTTTATTTTCTGCTTTATGCAGAAGAATTCACATAAGCTTTGAAACATGGCCTAAGTAAAAACTAAAAGAAAATATCAAAATGTGTAATGGACGTTTTTATTGTTTTATTTCTTTACTGAGCATACATTAATATAAAAATCACCCACATATGGCTCCATTTGTTTTGTATTTCACCTTCTGTATCATAAACTTCATCAAAGATCAAAATAATGAATAAAACAACAAAAAAACTTCCACCTCCTTTTCCAAATAATTATCACTGGATATCTAACAAAATCACGATTCATCTCATTCATAGCCATTTCAGCCTATAGCAGATGTGTGCTTTGAAAATATTTATTGGCCTTATGAATAAAGATTAGCATTCTTTTCTTCATCTCCATTGGAGAGAACATTATTCTACAGTAAATGGACATGCAATTCACCAGTAGGGATATTTAAAATAAAATTGACCAGCTTCATTGGCTACATTTTCAAAACATCACATAGAAGGGATTCACACACATACTGTTCATAAAAAGCTTTACAGATGTGTAGCTTTATCTCTGTCTTTAAACTAAATAACATTTTTAACTTACGTGAATGAGGAAATGTAAAAACAGAAAGAAAATTAAATAAACCTAACTAGTTAGACCTTTTAAACTTAAAAATACTCAACCATGTCCAGTTCAACTCTGAATTTATAATAATGCTAGTTAGAGGTTAAATACTACAGTCCTGCAGGAAGATGCTCATCAAGAATCAGAAGATTGGCAATGATTTGGCTCTGTTTCTTAGCTAGCTGTAGTTGATGGGCTTATAGGCAAATGAGTAAAAGAAAGATAATGAAACAACAGGAGGCTAAATTTTAGGTATTGTTAGACAGCATCTAATTTAAACAAGGGTTGTTGTTGCTGACTATTTACCAGCTCTCAGATGAAAAGCGCATTTAATGTAAAACCTAGTTAAAACTCAATGACATCATTGAAATAGAACAGAAGTATACACATACAAAATGACCGAGCATATCTTCCAAAAAACACACCTTTTTTTAAACCAAATGACTTTCATATTTATTCATATCTGTGGGCTTATCAGATCAATAATAGCTGAAAAAAATCTTCCATCAATAACAGACTTGGATATCAAACATAGCTTTGTTGGGTGCTGAATTGATCAGAATAAAACCAAACAATCAAACAAACAAACCAAACCAAACCAAACAAAAATCTCCCACAAAATGAAAAACAAACAACAAAACAAATCCAAATCCAACCCCAAACCAAAGAACTATGTTTTGAAGGGTGAATTGAACTAGTACCAAAGGTTGAGATTCCTATTAAAATAAAAAATAAATTTCAAAACCCAACAAAAAAAATGTCCCAAAACCAAAAGATTTTTCAAAGGGAAATTGCACATAAGTTATAGAAGAGGGAAACCTAAGGGAAAATTATCTTGGTTTTATGGGCAATATCTTCCCTCTATATAAATAGTAGATTATAGTAAGGGACTGGGGCTTTATCATCAAAGACCAGGATATTTTGGCCCCAAGCACCTTTAGGCTATTGCTTCCTCTGTTATTTTTTTTCCCAAGAATAGTTTATACTGCCAGTCCCAAAGAATGGAAACAGCAGGGAAAAAACAACAAACCAACAAACCAACCCCATAAAAACACCCACAAGCTTGGTTTCTTCACATCTCATTATAGTAGTGAAGTTTATAATTTCAAAATAAAATGCATTTCCCCCTGAGGACTTTTAAATAAATAATAAGTGTGGTAGTAGTAGTAATATTACAATAAATTATTGCCATATGGCTCTCATTCCTGATCAGGGGAATAAATGAGAGAACCATGCATGATCTCTTACTATGCTCAGAGGGTCTATAGTCATTTATGATGTTTTTAAATTATGTTGTTGATGTGGAGAATGAGAGTAACTTATATTAGTTTTTTAATTAATGTTCATATTACCTGCTGACTATTCTTTCATTTGACTTTCTGGAGCTAAATCAAAAAGTCCTCTAGCATGGTTAAATTGTGATTATCAATATAACATACTGACTAGCAAAATATCCTGTGCCCATAGAAGGATTGACTTGTAATCACCAAGCTCACAGAAGTGTCAGATATTTTTCAGAGTGAGGGGAAAGAGGAAGGACAACCTGGGACCAAGGAGTGTGACTGTTCATAGGGACTGCCTGACACATGACTGCCACAGGAGAGGAACCAGTTTCTTCAAAAGACATGATTGCAAAAGCATTGGTCTGGCTGTGTCCTTGAACGTTGCTAAACCACTGTCACGTTTACTATTAAACTTTTTTATATTGCCCTTTTATATCCATAAACTTATTGCTACTTCTCTCTTACAAGTGAAGCATGTCATTCCATCCATGACAAACAGACACTAAAGAAAAACATTTTATCTCCTCCAGACCACAATGCAGTTTGCTTAGAACAGCCAAATTTAACACTATGTTCTACAAAAAAACCAAGGTTTAGGGAAGATTGAGGTCAAAAAACTTAATTGTTTTAACTTTTCTATCTGATTATTTTCTAACTTGATTAAATAAATGTTTTGGTTTGGGAAAAAAGGGGGAAAAAAAGGCTATTTTGACTTGTACTGTTTTCTAGACACAAACTTATCAAAAGATTTTTAGTAGGGATTACAGACCAAGCAGGTGTCAGCACTACTGTGTGCTTATTACCACTTCATGTGCACCTACCATTTCTACAGCCATCATCAGCTATCTTTTAACTGTCTAACTCAGGTTATCTAAATTTACTCTTTATTTTCATACATTGTTGTGTGATGTTAAGACTTCTAATCACTTCCAACTTTCTCAGGTAACCTTTTTTACTAAGGATCTGGTTAGCTGATCAGAGCAAAGGTCTGTTGGATCCGAGTCCACTGACTGTTTCAAGTATCTATGCACAGGAGCATTCAAATGCTGCAGGGTCCTTGGATCCAAGAATGTAAGATCAGTAAGCAACGCTATATAAGATTTCAGATGTGGCACATCATGTCTTTTGTAAAATATTGATTGTTCTGGACCCTCGAAGTAGCTGACTTACCTAGGATTTCTCATTTTTATTTTATTTACTTAGAAAACTTCTAGTTATGGCAAGATGCATAATTTTCCCTGGTCAGTTTTATAAATTGTGTTATGTGAAAGATTATTTATTTGCTCAAGCAATTACATCATCAAATGCAACAGTCTCTGATTGCTCATCCAACACCATGGCATACCACGCTATTGCATTGTGGCAATTTCTTGCTGTTTTTTTTGTGCTTGTAAGATATTTTTGGTATATCTATGATTTCTCATTTCCTCAAAATAGAGTGGACAGCAGAAAAGACTTAAACAAAACAAAGTTTTACTATGATCATAAATATAAATAGAGAGGAAACTGAGAAGAGGAAAACAAGACCTTCCAACAGCCAAAAGGAAGAAAACAAATTTTTCATGTTTGCTACCAATACACTAGATCTAATCTGGAAAAATAGAGAACAGTGAAATCAAAGTTTAAAATAAACCCAAAGGAAACTTTATTGATCTGTCTGTATTTTGCCTCGTGTCTATTGCATAGCAACTGAGAGAGAATGTTTTGTTACCACAGTAGCCACAGCCCTGGAAAACACAAGGTACTTGAGAATATGCCAGGTACGGGCAGGTGGAAAAGTGGCTAGTTCACAGAACCCCAATCACAGACTGATGTGTGTTGGAAAACACCTTTAATTATCATTTAATCGATCACCCCTGTCATGAGCCAGATAGATAATTTGGAAAAGTGCTCGGAAGAGTTTTGCAGGAAAGCCATAAAACAGCTGATATGACAAGGCCCATCCTTGAAGAGGGGCAGCCACTGGTGTAGGTCATCAGTGGTTCCTGCTGAGATTTTGGAGCTGCAGATGGACAGAGAAGATCAATGCCCTGATTGGGACAGAATGCACGGCCAGTATCTCTTCTGGCTTTTTTCTTACTTTCCAAATCCTCTTGCCATCCACTTTTCTCTCTTCCTGTGCTTCTTCAAACCCTAGCAGCTTCCTGAATGCATCTGGCAGTTTTTGCATCTCATCCTGCATTCTGAAGCAGAGTTTGTGATCTTGAGCTTCGAGGAGAGATAATCATCAAACACCTACAGAAGAAATAGAGTTTGTTTGGTATTCCTCCAAGAAATATAAGAAAATAATTTCTTCTGCAATATGAAACATATCATTTCACAAATACTAACATTTCTAATTTACAATATTGGCTGACCAGAAATAAAAGATGGAATGAAAACAAGACTTATGTATATACTCTGTGTATATTTTTAATCCCTCATCTGCCTTCTTAAATAAATAGGAAAATTATTAATATATAGCACCATTGTAATGCTGAGGAGTTATAATTTCCAGTCTCTTCAGTAGATTGTGGTTCTATTGAGCTATAAATGGAATTTATCTACTTTTTGTGTCTTTTTCTACAACTGTATGATATACTTACATCATTGCCCTAGCAAATTCTTTCAAGACAATTTTTTTTCTACTGCAGTCCTAAACTGGATAGTGCCTACTCAGGTACAATTCTCTGAATGCTGAAAATACATACTTGAATTGACAGAAAAGAGACCAGCTAGTTATGTTGGACCAGTTGTCTATCTTGAAAAATACATTGGTACCGGAAGAATAAGGAACTAAAATCCAAGTTAAAGTAACTTGAGTTTCAATCAGATGCTTAATGACATCAACATGTTATCATTTGAGTAATATATACTATAATAATAAATACCTATACTTGGGACTTTAATTCAAAAATTTGCTGTGATGACAGACTAAACTAGTTGCTTGCAATGATAAGCAGCAAATACCAACATCTTCAAGGAAGATTGTTTTCATTTTGGGAAGGAGTATTATTTTCTATATAAATAGTAGGACAGTGAAGAGAACACTGTCGAAGATGCCTAACAGTTTAGCCAGTCCTGACAGCTGCGGAGGATGAGATAAGGCAGAGATGAAACCCTTGATGGGTACTCTCAAGAAGTACAGTAAAAATCTTACTTATGCTACCACTCATCCTAAGGATGCCTAGATAGAGAACTGACCCCTTCTTTTCACTATTCAGCCCTCCTAATAACCACTTCTGCTTTGTCCCACACTGATCAGCTACTCAGTTTTGAAACTATTGCTCTAGGATTCACTAGCAAAATGTCATGTACTTCTCCAATACCTCAAAGAGCCACAGAAGACAAAAGGAAGTCTTACAGACAGTAAGATTCAATCATAGTCAGTTCTGATATGGGAAATTAAGTGACGTATTACTAGGACCATGAAAAAACTGTTTATGGGCTGTGGCATATATAATGATTATATATATAACCATATATAATGGTTATCATGAGAAGACAGAATCTGGTTAAACCAATTGCATTCAACAATGAGAAATTCAGCTATGAGCAATATATAGATAGGTTAATTTTATAGAGTTGTTAGTTGTAATGAAAATCAAGAACATTCAGAAAAAGATAGTGGAGTGCATGACACTCCATGGATGGGAGATTTTTTTCCAAAGACAGTATTTCTTTTTCTGAAAGGCCAAAAAGATAGCTAAATGGAAAAAAAAAAAAAAAAAACCAAAAAAAAAAAACAAAAAAAAAAAAACCAACAAAAACCAGTCACCCTCACAGCAACACCTATAATGAGCTTTAATCACAATTTCTCCAAATATGTGCTCTCCATTAATCTCTGATTAAGTTTGTCTTCTACACTCTCTCTATGGTCAATCAGGGTAAACACTTCCAGAAAGCAATTCAATGTGTTCTACACAAACATATTTAAATCATCCTCTGACAATGCTAATTTCTCTCCATTCTTCTTGGATGAGAGAGACTAAGCAGCTGGTTTAGAGTAGGTGCCTAATTTAGAACTAGATGATAATAATGTCATACTAACAGTCTGAAATATTTACAAAAAATTTGAATGCATTTGAAATTTATTATTTAAACATACCTATTTTGACAAAGTGATTTTACCATATTTATTGTCAGACTCTCTGCCTTTATACAAGGCAAGAAATAATCACTGGAATAGAGGTTTCAGGTGTGAAGGGACCTTTGGAAGAGCATCTGGTCCAATTGCCCTGGTGAAGCAGAGCCACTTAGACCAGGTGGATGAGGACCATGTCCAGACTGCTTTTGAATATTTCCAAAAAGGGACCACAATATTTCTGGGCAACCTTTGCCAGTGCTCAGTCACCCTCACAGCTAGAAACTGCTTCCCAGTGTTCAGTCAGAAGACTCTGTGTTTTACTTTGTGCCCGTTGCCTCCCATCCCTGAACACTGAACAGTGTCTGGATCTGGATGCTCTTTACACACTCCCTGTGTTTGTGCACATTAGCCAGATCTCCCTGGGATATCCAGGATGAATCATCCCAACACTGTCAGATAAGGAGAGAAATGTCCTTAAATCACCTTAGTGACCCTTTATCGGACTCTCTCTTGTACTTGGTAGCCCAGAGCTGGACCCAGAAGTCCAGGTGTGGATAAATATAATGAAGTCACTTGAAACTCACATGAAGATTTCAGTCATCCTTATATGAAGCTACCTATGATAATGTTCAGATAACAAGACTATCTCTTTCATCTATTATCAATCTTTCCACCAAAAAGCTGGTGATAGTCCAGGAGATGTCCTACCAGTCCTGTGCTGTCTGCCAGGGATGTCTGAAACCTTTGACCATTAAGAAAACTGTTCTCTTTGCTCTTTTGAGCAGAAGTTAATGTCAAAACATGACATTAGATGATCTAGAGATGCAATTTTGACCAGTCGGCATTTTAGGGTTTTTTTCCTATCAAAAACTAAACATAGGTTTCAAAGCAGAAAATATCACAGCCCATCTGCTTATTGTACTTGATCTGGCTGTGGCTCCTAAAGGAATTGCTCAGACATCTGAAGAAAAATAAAACCTATGTAGTAAGTGCAAAATAGAAGAGGAAATGACATAAAATTGACAGTTCCAATTAAGGTTATCAGCAGAAGGGGAAAAAAAAATACTCTACTACACAAAAATTAATCAAATATTATAAAATCAAAATTATAAAATCAAAATTATCCATGTGTGATAAATTTTTAAGGAAACAGAAAGGAATTTTGGAAGCATATGCAATTAATAGCAGAATTTAGCTCTAAATGGAAAAAATTCTAAGTCAGTTGTACCATCATTTTACTGAATAATTAATTTTTTTTTTAAATCAAGTAAAACTTGACTATTAAGAGTATATTATAATTTATAGTGCTACCACATTGTAGTTACTTCTGATATTTCTGCATGCAGGTGTTAAATTACATTATTGATGTTTGTAAGGTATGTTTGTTTTATGATTAAATACATTACATAAATCTACACACACTTATATGTACACATGAAGTCACCTGTAAAAATCTAGATGTCATTTCTGCAATTTGTTCTTATGACTACATGTGTTATAAAAGACGACAAAGCATGTCGTAAAAGAGGACAAAGATTATCCTCAACTTTTAGGCTTTATCTGATGAAGAAATATACAAATAATAACAAGCCAACAATTAAAGCAAGGATTATTTTCAATTAATAGACAAGAGCATCCTATAAAGGGGAAGTTGAGGTTCTGCTGTAGTGGATGTCCAGAGAGGTATTTGATGTAATGGCATAAACCTAGTGTCGTAGGTTTACCCAGGAAGGGTCAGTCTTGCAAGTGACCTGTAGTGCAGGAAGCAGTGCACCTTGCTTCCTGGGAAACAGAGCCAGTGACCAGCTAGTTTTGAGTATTGATGGGTGTATAATCCAATTAAAAGTTGTTCCGCCTCCAGGGAAAAAACCAGCTTTAAGAGAGATACACCTGAGAAAAAGCCCTTTTTCCTGTCGTGTTGCTGCCAGAGAAGGAAGTCTTGTGCTTCTCTCTCTGGTAAGAGTGGGCCTTTGCCTTCCCCCCCCTCCTCAGAGCGGGGAGGGGGGAGGGGTTTGGAAGGGAGTTTGCAGCAGCAGTGCAGCTGAACGTGGGGGAGGACCCGGCCTGAGCTCTCCGGCTGCTGGGCAAAACATTTCAACTTCGCGGAGCCGGGCCCTTGCTCCGGGCCGGGCAGAGGCCGGGCCGGCTCCCTCCAGGCCGGGCCAGCTTCGCAGAGCGAGGCTATTGAGACTCTTAACTGCTTCTGCAGCCCGGCTCAGACTTTTTAAACAACCCGGGAAAAACATGGGACTGTCGCAGAGGCCCGAGAAAGAAATTAACCCTTTCGTTACCCAGATCAAACTTGCAGAAACTGATCTGCTCTTGCACAGATAGAAGAAGAGTGAGGACACTTACAAAAACACAGCATAAAGACTCAAAGTCAGTGAGAGAAGCAGAGCTGAAGCTTAGAGGGAAGGAGCATGAGGAGTGCTACAAAGTAAAAGCTGAAAATTCTTCTGTGAAACCATGATTGAGACCAAGCTAAAATATTCCCTGTAATATATGACAAATGGTCTAAGGGGGGATGTGACGTTCTACCTGCAGCCAGTGCAGCCAGTGAATCAAGGCACCTGTGTGAAGATAAGTAGATATTGAAGTAATTGCAGCCTGATGAGAAATTTGAGCAGAGAAGAGAAGAAGCTGTGATCCAGATCCCTTGCCCCGGGGAATGGTCAAAGGAAATTTACATTGCCAGTCATAGAAGAAGGGGATTTCTTTGCGGCAGTAGTAGAACAACTCATCCTTAAAAAAACACCCCATGAACTGTCATAACCCACCGTAGTAGCAGTGGGAAAGCTACTGGTGTGGGAGGGACGTTCCACAACAAGCAGAGATCTTTTTCTCCTGGGCGGCTGCTAGTTGTGAGGCTGAAAACCATAAGAACTGTATTTCTTGTGGAAAAGTCAACGTGGTAAAGCAAAAGAAAACTCTCCCTAAATGAACTGAAGAAAGACTAATTTAGAAGTGGTAAACTGTCTGAAAGTCAAAGTGTTGTTTTTTTGTATTGTCATTGAAAAAATGGAGAGGTGGGAAGAGCAAAAGTGTTCTGATGGTTTTGTTCTGGTTCTTAATTTTTTTTCCTTCCTTTTAGGTCTGTTAATAAACTCTCTTTATATTCTTTAAAGTTTGAGCCTACTTTACCTACTCCTAATCCTTATCTCACAGCAAAATTAAATAAAATCTGGTAAGTGTACTGGCGTTTAGCCAAAAAACTCAGGGGAACGAACTCAAACCACTACACCTTCCTACAGATTATAGGGGTAAGAACAGATGTGTTCTTGTTGAGCATGAGCATAAACAACAAGAAATGACAAAGAATTCATCAACCCATCCCAGCAAGCATCAATAAGCCTGATCTCATATCAGATTCTACTGATGATCCCTGGGATGTGCTTGAACACACAGCTAAACTTTTTGAAATATGATTGCCTAATATAAAAATAACTTCAACACTTAAGGTTATATTTATGAATCTACAAATTGGCACCTCATAGCTTTTTGACGTTCAGTTCCTGAAACAAAAAATCAATAGCCAGAATGAAAGTAAAGAAAAATATGATGAAGTGCCTTTGTGGTGAAAAAAGGAAGCTCCCTGTCTCCTCCTTCCCCACCAGACTTTGTGCACAAGGAAGTTACAAGCACTTCTATAAGGTTGCCTGAGACAGACTTCATCCTGACATTTGTGAGTGCTTATTGAGCCAACCTGAGGGTCTTCAGGTGACAAGGGTTAAAGTACTGGTGGTGAAACTCTTTGCAAATCCAACCCTAGATCATGATCCTCTTGTGCTCCTGCTTCAGTGTACTCATAGAGATGTGGTGATAAATTCATGAGAACTACACTGCCTCTCACAGAAAAGCAACCATCACGTAAGTCTGTCAACAAGTACTAAAGCTTTGTGGAGTTTATTTTATGGATATGGGTCTGGAAAACTGAATACAATATTTTTGTGCTTGCTTGCCATGGGAGACCCCATACAAATAGAGACAAACAAGGTGTTTGAGACTAGGCTAGGTTGAACACTTGCAGTTTGGCTCTGATTCATACAAATTATGGTACCATGCTGAAAAGCTGATGATTTTCCTCTTTTGGGGACTTTATTATCAGGAAGAGGCTAGATGGGGTAAAGAAAAATGAGAAAAAAAGGGGGAAGAAAAGGAGAAAGGAAGGGAAGAGGACACCAGGAAAATGTCAAACCTGTGACTGTAAGGAAAAAATTGTTTTGGAACACAGAACTATGAAAAGCCAAAGTGCTGTAAAAGTCTTGAGGTAACAGTTAATAGGAAGTCAGCTGTGGTATTTCAAAGACTATGGCAGCAAGAAGAGAAACAAAAATAATAACTTTGATATGATTTTAGGTGCAAACAGAGGTACATCCATCATAGACCAGACATGTGTTAAGACCTACCTAAATGGCAGAGCTGTGGCTTATCCCATAAGGCTGAGCAGTGGGCATCTCAAAATTTACAAAATGTGAAGAATTCAGAATAGAAAAACCCAAAGTGAGATTGGGTACAATCTGACCTTTGAGGAAGGAACCAAAGTAAGGCAGAAATTTTATATATCCTGCCTAATATATGTCAAAGAGAGAAAACTTTGAAAAGTATGAATATAAAACAGTGAGAAAAATGACTTAAAGTCATCCAAGGGGGCATAAATACAATAAAAGGGGAACTACAAGGCAATGTATAATTTCCTAGCCTTGAAATACATTCAGCTATACAGCAGTGTTATAAAGAAGTGGAAGAAAACTCATCACTCCAATACCTTCACCCTATATCTCTTGTTGCAGTATAATAGAAAATTGCTACATTAAAGGTAAAGTAAATCCTGTTATTAAAAAAAAAATTGCATGGACAGGACACCTGAACCAAACCTTTAAAAATGGCATAGGAAAAAAATATTGGAAAACATAACAGGGAATGATATTTTATTGGCAAAGAGAATTATAAGGTGATTGTATGGAATTACCATTACCAATTTACTTAAAGCCAGCTATGTTCATATTACAAAAGTTCTCACACAGTAGTATCTTTCACTGAAACTGGCTGTTGTTATGGACAGGGATCTATAACTTCAATACTTCTATAAGATCAAAAACAGAGCATAAAGCTAGTTGGGGCAAAAGTGTTTTGTTTTGGGGTTTTTTTATCTTACTTTAACACCTACAGTTGCAAGTGATAAAACTTTTGAAGTAACCATAGTGATAACAAATTTTAAATATCCCATTGAACACTTATTTGTGCTCTTCAGAGGTGGAGTGAGGGGAAACTCCTTGGAAAATAGACATTTACCCTTTTAAATCAATCCAGGCAAAGGACTTTTTTGACTGCCTAAGAAATAATGTAGCACAATCCAAGCAGTGAGTATGCAAGGAGATGAACAGAAGGTAAACCACTGTGAGGCTACTAAAACACAGTAATAGCAGTCAGTCACACTCCATGCATGGCAAGCATGCAAACACAGTCTGATATCATAAAAGCGTTTGATGAAAGAGGTAAATGAAACAGAACAAACAAAAATACTATTTTTGAACAGGCGGTTTCCTTTAGCAGCAGTAGCAGCCGCTTGTTGTCTCCCTCAAAGGAAAATCTCTGCCCTCTACCTGGTTTCAACTTCTAAAATTTTTTGTAATTTGTCTGAGATTTGCATCCCATCCAGTGAAGTTTCACACTGAAATGAAAACTGTTCCAAACTACCCCACATGATTACAGATACTTGGTGAGCTGCTTCTCATTTCACAACAATGGGAAGCAGCAGCCAATACCCCATGGACCTCTGTCCATAAGGGCCCCTGAGGCAAGAGCTGCTGCTGTTTTTGGATGCAGATGAGCCGCAGTGGATTATTGACTCAGTTTAAGGACAAGTGAAAAATTCACAGAACTGAGTTCACAAAAGAAACTTGCAATTAATTAAAATTATGTCACTTGCATCTTCCCTACCGCCCCATCAAAAAAAAAAAAAAAAAAAAAAAAGATGGTAACAGACTGTCTGATATTTATTGGATGTAGAACCAGCAGCTGCTGAAGGATTTGAAGAACATGAAACAGGCTTGAATGGAACAGTCTGAAAAATTTCTTCTGCACAGGGAAATACTTTGTGCAACATGACCAAACAGTATGATGCATTAAAGCACACAGCTGCATAGAAGCAGAAAGAACATTTCAGGGCAGAGAACAGCACGTAGTATATTTTAAAAAGAAAGATTATGGCTCACATTGTTTCCAAGGTTAAGATGAAACTTTGGCAAATATTCTAGTTTTACTGGCCACATTTACAGTGGCAAATACAGAATAAGAAATTCTGATTAAGAACTTTCTCAATAGGTATTTACATGTAAAAGTAGTGTTATTTGTAATTTCTTTATTATGTACCATCTTTCTTCCTCCTTTGTGAATTTACATCTGAGCAAAGACATTGAATAATGATGCCCAGAAATGGTACTGTACAATGAGACAAAGGGTTATAAAGAGCGAATCAAACAAACAAATCAGCTTGTAGCCAAAAGGTAGTACACAAAAAATAATTTTTTGCTTGCCTCCTTCACAACCCACAGGGTAACTTGGGGCAAATGTAATGGAATATGAACTGAAACATCTTTCTTTGCAATGAATGAAAAACTAGGGATTACACAAACTTGGCTATTCCACAAAAAATATGAGCATACATGGATATAAATAAAGTACATTTACAGATGTAAAATTTGGAAGAAGTACAGCTTCTTAAAAATTTTTGCTTATCCCCTTCACCCACTGGTATGTTTTAATCAGATTAACTTATAATATATAATCAGATAGTTTCCATTAGGAAACATTCAAGATCTTATCCATTTCATCTAGAACTTAAGCTAAGTTCTTCCAGTCGCTGTAACCTGATTATTAACTGATGAAAGATTTCTTGTCTAATAAATTCCTGTTAAAATCATTCCAGATCAGGAATCTAAAATGAGTTCTGAGGAAAAAAATATGACATCTTAAATATTGACTTTTTTTACAAAAAAACCCGCTTCATTTTACCTTTTTCATGTTCCTTTGTTCTAACTATAATTGTGTTTCAATATTTAAATATTATTTGAAGGACAGCTTCTTTTTTCTTTTTATAATTCATTAGGGACAAATTAAAGTAACGCTAAGTAATATCTGTGTTTCACTTTTTTATCTTCATACACATGGTTTAACATTCCTGTCTATTTTGACTCTGTTTTCTGAAGCAAAGTTAGGACTTAATTTAAGCTAAATTAATAAGGAAATATATTTTTTATTAAACAGATTGAAATATGTAATCTAGCAAGAGGAGATTTGATTTCTAACAGGGGTATCTAACACAGCAGTGGACCATGGACTAGTAACCATCTTTCACATCCCATGCTATGCTTACCCATTAACACAACCTTCAAATTAAAAGTAAAAAGGTTTTAAAAGAAGTAGTAACTCTGCCTACATCATCAGCAAACTCTACAACAGTCCACTTTAAATTCCATTCCTAAGCTCACTTTCACCACCATTTATTGTAAATGAAAACATAAAAGTGCTATGTAAGACTGAGTACAACCAGATGTTTCTATTTCTTGGGAGGCAATATTGGACTCTCATATGGCCAAAGCCATTTTTTGCTTGGTGTTTTTTCTATAAAGGCTATAAAAACAAGTATTTATAAATATATATATAT
>VZTJ01001071.1:319707-347283 GCA_013397795.1 Orthonyx spaldingii
TCTAAAATATATGTATATATATATATACATATATATATATAAAGAACAACCTTTGCCAGGAAACAATAAGACTGAATTATATGTAAAATATGAACCTGTATATCTGAAGTATTAGATTTGATTGTGCTGCAAAAAATTCAAACCTGTTCCTACCACAAAGTCCACTAATGTAATTTTTCCATATTTTACAGATTTTACAATTATCTACACTTTCCAGGATTTAAAATTATGCTTTTCTTTTATACTGATATATTGAAAAATTTAAGTTTATCAAACTTGCACATACAATCAAGAAAGCAAAACATTCTTGACTCTGTTATTGCCCCAATGACACTTTATTCATGATTTCAATTTGAAATTCCTATAACCATTAATGAATTCTGAAAAAAAAAAGTAAAATTTTTGTCTCCACTGCTGGTTCAAGACAAAAGAACCTTCTTTGAATAGAAATGCATCCTTGAATTATATTTATAGGCATGAATATTTGCTAACTTTCTGCTAAAAATTTTCTCATAAAATTCAGAGTAGATTCCCAACTATATTTCAATGCTCAAAATAGGCTAACCCTCTCAAAATCAGTAAAGTTCATTTAGTTTAATTCCAATAGAGTAGGATTTAGTTTCTTAGATTTAGCAAAAGGATATATTTCTACAGAATTTCAGAGCAGAGTTTTCTAACTTTTGACAGTACATGAAGACTAATTTCACACCTAGAAAAAATGGCAAAATTTGCTAATGCAATCCATATCTTTCAGATTCACCAGTCTTATGTCAGTTTTCAGTATAAAATATTCAGAAATTATTGCTAATAGTAGCATTTTTTGGCTGCAGCTAAAACTTGTAATACTGTAGCGGGAGAGGATGAAATATGATTTACCATTTCCTTGACTCATGAAATACCCCAAAATCTTGTTTCAAAAATTCTAGCTTTAACACCTGATGTTTGTGTCTATCAGAAATTGTTGCTGGGAGACACTTGGAGCAACTCTGATCAGATGACTCCAGCATAAGCTCTTTCCCAAGAATTTGTTTCCTGCCAATATCAGACATGGAATATTGAGCTGAATGTACCTTTTCCATCATCTAGTATTCCCGCATATTTAAGATTAATGCAACTCAGAAAGAAAATATATAGAAGCAAGCAAGCAAACAAATAGTGTTTCTCAGTTGTTGCCTTTACTATCCATACATCAGAAAGACACTTCAATTTGCAGAAAAATTAATTATTGCTTCCAGTTCTGAATGTGTGTATGTGTGTGTGCATGTGCACATATATTGTGTGTGTGAATATATGCACCAACATGTAAACAGCTGGTTGTGACTGCAGTTGCAGTCTCACTCTGGATGAAATAGATTTTTTTTTTAAAGAGAAAAGAACAATATTCTAATTTATTTTCATTTCCTGGCATTCAAAGAGATTAATTAATCTGTTTTAATGGCACCTACCTGGATGAATTAAATTTCAATTAGACTTTGATTAGAAGGAGATATCTAAAGAGGCTGCCACTATAAAGAGAATAAAATAGCCAGCAAGATTGCCCTAGAGGACTGTGAACAAACCACAGACCAGAGGAGAGGGCTGGTGTGTGGTATTTTCAATGCCTTTTTAATAGTAGCATCTTTCACCATATACAGTTGAAGATACTTTTGTTATCTGCCAAGGGCACTTTGCAACTTACAATTGTTCTACCCTACAATTTTCTGAAATTCTTGCAAGTGTTAAGTCAGAGTGTGTCTTTAGGTTTCCTGTATGTAAGGACCAAGAGATAGTTTCCAATAAGTTAAATATGATAAGTAAAAGTTCCTGGAAACAGCATATAGCTGAAATAGGTTACAAAAGGGCAAGGAATAAACATTAGACAGTAAAAGATGCATACCTTTCATAGAGAGGAGTTTGAATATATATGGTACAGTTCTGACCTGGACATAAAGCCGACAAATAAAATGTTTACTAAGTCTAATCATATTTTCATAAAAAATTGTCTATACATGAACAGGAGAAAAAACCCAAAGTTTGCGAGGGAGTTCATTACAACCTTAGCAAAGTGCAGAGAGCTAGATACATCAGTGATGTTTCAGATAAGCATCCAAAAAAACCTCTATTTTTGAGGGCTTGCACTGAATCCTGCATCATTTTTGCAGCAGTAGTTAATTGGACATCTTAGTTCCTGGGCTACATGGCAGTTCCTGAGCTATTTCCAAATTGCTGCACATACATCAATGCTTAAATTCCACTGCTTTGAATTTATCTTTTTCAAGTTCTGTTTTAGAAATGTGGCTGACCTGGCAGCTCCTGACTGCTTGATGCTATTGAGCTTTAATTCTGAATGCCATTAAAATTCTGCCTGCTCTACAGTCCCTCACCTCACTGTCACAAGCTCACAGAGAATGATTGTGGAGGGAAGAGGAAGCTCTGTCTGAAGAGCTAAAATCCAGAAACAACCCAGCTGGAATGCAAGTTTCCATTCATATCAGTAAGTGTGTTTTCCTACAGTGAGACTAGAAAATGGTATACACACATGCAAATACATAACATAATATTTTGTACTTACATGACACCTAATCATCAAAGTATTTTCTATGCAGTATTTAATCCTCAAATTACTCATTCCAAAGATATAATCTTCCTCATTTTTGATACAAATAGAACTTTGGTAGAGGTCAAGCAATGGCTTTTCACAGAATCACAGAATATGCTGAGTTGAAAGAGACCCACAAGGATCTTTGAGTCCAACTCCTGTCTCTGCCCAGGACCAACCCAAAGAAATAAGTTTACATTTGGGGAGCACTTTTTAAAAAGAGCCTTAACTGGCTTGCTAAAAGTCACAATGAGGAAAAGCTTTAGAAACAAAAGATACTTAGTCTAAATCCAAGTGGAAAATTATGTCTATAATCATTACATATTTGGCACCTTCTAAGAAAATGTTAACAAAAATTACCTGGAATGGAGAGACAACTTTCCTTGTACAGGTCAAAGGCAGCAGCAGTTAAAATTAAAAAGTATTTCTGTAACAAAACCAAATGTTTGTGTAGCAGCAATGGTTAGGTGAAACAGAAATATAGAGCACACTGCAAATAGACCTTCTGGAATAATGAATAGACACTACATTTGCCTCTAAAGAATATGATAAGACAGTCCACCTGCTTCAGTGTTGAATTAACAGAAGACAGAAAATGCTAAAAGTAAGAAGAGGTTTATTCTAGTTCCCTCAGGCTAAAAGATCTGGACATCACTAAAATGTCTAATGCTTGTCTCATTCTCAGGAATACTAGTGGGAACACATTGAAAATATATTTGACTAAGACATCTTCCTGTGTCATTATATTTAGGCAGGCTTTCTCCATGCAGTGTCAGCAGAGAAATTAACATTTGGGAAAATATCAGGCCTTGATTCAACAACATTTATCAATAAGTTTCTTTCTGTCAATTGAATCTAAAGGAACAAAGGAAGTATTAATTTTTAAAATGACTTGTTAATCAATTACTTACCAGAGATTAGAGTTGTGAGCATCTTAAAATGGAATGTTCAGTTTGAGCTGTCTGCAATCCTGATCTTCTGGACACTACTATTAAGGAGCTTTGGAAGAGAAGGCTAAAATTATTTTTCGAAATCCTTACAGTTTAAAAGCAAAAATTAATTCCCATGTATGTTCCTCCTCGATCTTCCATGATCCCCAGTGCTTTTAAGGCACACTACAATGAAATGCTGATGCCTGTACTCACAGGTGCCCAGCAAAAGAACAACATATTGGGTCACAATAAACAGAAAACCTGCTGAAGGAAAACTTATTTTAACTCCTGAAAAATTAAAAATAATCTCATTTTTACCCTAAATAGAAGTAGTAGTCACACCTATACTCTTAAAAATGGGTAGAAAATATTTACATTCTTCCATCACCTGGTCTTTGTAAGTCTCAGGAATTTATGTGAGAACTTTTTCATTTTGAGTTATTGATCTGATGCTCACTGCAAATCAGAAACCTTTTGTAACCTTTTAAAATTTGGGTTTAAAAGAGGATTTTGATTTTCACACAAATTTAGACAGCTTATTTACACTTGTATTTTTCTCTCACAAGATATTTCAGTTATAAATAGTGAAACAAGGAAAGTTGACTTTTTGGATTAGTTGCTCTATGAAACACTTTTAACCATAATTTCAAGAAAACAGAATACTGTAACTCAGGAGTTAAAACTTTCAATGTTTAGATGTTACTTTTAACTTTATTTCCATATCTAATGAGAATGCTTTCCCCTTTCCAAACAATTTTGTTATTATTACCATTTCCAAATGACGGTGCTCTGTCTTTTCCATACTGTTTGCAAAGGCAATCTGTCTGTAGTCAGGACTGAAAGAGAAAACTCCTTCATAAGGGAGAGGGAGGTGAATGCTATTCTACTGCATGCATTTACTCACTTTTAAAAAATTTATCAAAGGGTGGTCTTGAGATACTTCAATGTCAATTAGTGTTTGTTCAGTAAACCAAATTGGTGACCACAATCCCCTGCTTTGATTTCATACCATAGAACCATAGAATAGTTTGGGTGGAAGGGACCTTAATGATCATCAAGTTCCAATGCCCCTGCCATGGACAGGGACACCTCCCATGAGACCAGTTGCTAAATGCCCCATCAAGCCAGCCATTGAAGCCTGACAGGATTGGGGTATCCACAGCATCTCTGGGCACCCTTTTCCAGTGCTTTACCATCCTCAGAGTAAAGAATTTCTTCCTGGTATCTGACCTAAATGTCCCCTCTTTCAGATTGAACCCATTACTCCTTGTCCTATCACTGTAGTTCATGATGAAGAATCCCCCCCTGGCTTCCCTGTAGGCCCCCTTCATATACTAGTATATTGCTGTGAGGTCTCCATGCAACCTTCTCTTCTGTGGGCTGAGTAGCCCCAAATCTTTCAGCCTGTCTTCACAGCAGAAGTGCCCTAGTCCTCTTATCAACTCTATGGCCCTGCTCTGGACTTGCTGTAATAGTTCCATGTCCTTATGTTGTGGGCACCAGAACTTCACGCAGTACTCCAGGTGGGGTCTTATGCAAGCAGAGCTAAGAGGACGAACCACGTCTCTCAACCTGCTGGCCACGCTCCTTTTGAAACATCCTTTTACGACTCTTCCTACAATTCTCCCCATGATTCTTTTTAAGTATTTCAGAAACATAGGCAATGTTTCTTATATGGTGGTATAATATTTTCAACACTGTGGACTATGCAGTATATTTTTACACATGTAAGTGATGTATAAAATATGCAATAGCCTGCTGTTTCAAAATTATGTTGCATCTATGTGAAGCTACAAAACATTGGAAAGCTGTAGTAGATAGTTTTACTCTGTGCTTAGAGCACATTAAAACTTGCTATGCATTGTTCAGAATTTATTTGCTTTAACTATGATCATGGTCTCAGCTCACATGACCTGAAATGATTTATTTGTAGGAACCACTTTAACAATGACTGCTTACGCTCACATGTTCATTAATATTGGAAGCATGAGTGACTGCATGAAATTGGAAGTTCAAAATGGACGACTGTAATTTCTAGGTGAATTTGATACAATAAATTAACATGCAAGGAGTTTGCAGTGAGCTGCTTTTATGAAAAAATCAATAAACACTTGTAATAAAAATGGTAATAAACATGCTAGTTCAGTAAATAATGAAAAAGTAGATTATGTGCTTTATTGGACTAATTAGGAAAAGCTTTATAGGATCAAATGTTCTCATCAAAATTAAAGAAATTTCTTTCTGAAAGAGTCATGAAAATAATTTCCCTTTTCTTACTGAACTCTGTAAACTATCGGAAACTTATTGAACTGTAGTTCTTCCACAGACTTTATATGGGTTTTTCAAATGGGATTTTAATTTGTTTAAGTTATAAAATACATCTGAAAAGAAACAAATGAAAAAATTTCACACCTGAAATCCTGTATGATTGCAGAGATTCCATATTGTTCTTGGTAAATGTATCCAAAAAGAAATATCACAGATTTTAAAAACATCTTTTCTACCATAAAGGAGCTTTCATCTCTTAGATAAAAGCTTTTTGCCCAGTTATGATTTTAAAGATGCATTCAGCATGGCGAAAACACATGAAGGAGAGTGAGTTTGTTTTATTGAATGAAATTAGAATTGCATCTTGCTTTCCTTCAAATATGTGCTTAACTTGTTTTGCTGAATCAAGCTGAAAACAGTTACCCTTGGAAGGTGTCTTACCCTGCTCCCAATTAGTTAAATAGCAACTGTCAAGAACTTGAAGTACTCTGAGAACACATTTGCTCTGTCACCCTCCTATTTCATGATTGGCTGTTAGTGACAAAATATATTCCCTCACAGTCACAGTTTCAAATGATTTTCTTTTAATTAGTCTTTCTCAAAACCATCTGTAACTGATAGAAATAACCATAGCTTCAGCTTCTTTTCATCATGAAGCCTGAACTTTATGTATCTTGTCCAGAAGACTGATTGTTTATGCCACAGCCTGTCCTAATGCCTTCAAAAATCATTAAGTCTTTTTCTGATTTGTAAGAAAACCAAAGGGCTAAAATAGACAACTTTAAAAATGCAGATGCCTTTGAAGAGGTACAACTTCTAGACAGGCAGAAGTTCAGGTTGCTGTTTCTTACTTTCATGAAAGAATAAAACTTTTCAGACTTATATTTTCTATCTCTAAATTTTAATTTATCTGATAACATTTATTTTATGCAGGATCAAGGACCAACTTCATTCATGCCTGGATGGGCTAAAGAAATGAGATAAAGGAAAATGTATTTTTTTACAGGAAGAAACAAAAACAAATCCAAAATCTTTTCTAATGCCTTAACACATAAAAATTCACATCCTCTCAAAATCTTTAGCTATTTCGTGCACCAGGTACATATTAGCTATACATTTAGTCTTCTATTTAATACGGCTGCAGGTAATATGATGTAGTTTTTATACCTTGATAAATTTTGCAACTAATCATAGGCAATGTAATGCACCAATCAAACCAGTAGTAAAAGGAACGGAGAGCATGCAAGTGGCTTTAAAAGTTCTCAAGAAACTTCTTTAGCTTTTGTAAAAGGAACAGTCATAAAGAGGCACAAGCAAATGATCCAGCTGTGAGGCTGGCCTTGCAGTATGGGACTGGCTGCCATGAAGAGATCAGCCATATGGGAGACTCCAGTTGCTGTAAGAAGAGGACAGGTATGCACACAGGAACCAGAGGGACAGAGAAGTGGATATATCAGATTCATGTTAGATATGTACATCATGCCCTTCCAACAAACCCAGGGTTTTTCCAAGAGAAAGAACTGTTCTATTAAATGTAATTTAATCTTGGTTGGAAATGTCAGGTATTGCTGATTTGAACCTTTTATGTGGTTTTAAAAAAAAAAAAACCCCAAAACCAAAACAGAGCAAAACTAATCCACAAACCCCACGACAATAACAAAGAATGGTTCTATTTTATTTTTATGAAAAAGACATTTTCTCCTGCAGCAAATATACAAGGGGTTGTAGAGAAAATAAAGAAGAATGTATTTCAGTGCAGTCTTGTCTGCAAGGAATATAAATAAGGTTTTGATAGCTTTGGGTCTCAAAATCATATATGCAAAATCTCTAACATTTTTAATTTTGCCCAGAATGTTACTGTCTATTTATCTACAATGTCCCCCCAAATTAATACAAAAATATCATTATAGTCCTTTGTAATTAACTTTGTTTTCATTTTGATTAGCTTCATTCTGGGGCCAATCCATGGCCATTTACTTCAATGAGAGTTGGATCGACCTCATTATATGCCAGTTGCAAATTTTCTAAGGATAGCTTTCTTCCAAAATATCCTGTTTTTCTTGTCATAGGAAAATATGTGCTTTTAATCACCACCATGTTTTCCTCTAAATCATGTACTAAGTGTCATTACATATCAGCAATTAAGGACCCAAATGGTTTAAAACACGATATTTCTTTCCACAGACTTGCTTAAAAATAGAAAGAGAAGCATCTCTACTCAGAGACACATTTTTGCATAGGATAGTTGTTACAGTGAGATATATTTTTAAAGAAAGCTATAGCAAACATAATTTTTACTTGCTACTTGGTAAAACAATGAAAGCACACAGACATTCAGGAGTCACTAGCCATTCTAGGATGGTAAAATCTATTAATTCAGTTTAAAAAAATGTAAAGTATCTTTCTATTTTTCCCATGTATCATTTTTATATCATATTCCTCTTAATTTTCTAACAATAGCTATAGTTAGATGAAGTTGGCAACCACATTACTTAGGTTAATACTTTACAAGTTCACCTTCTACTATTACATAATCTTAATTAATCAGTACATTTCATCCTGTATTATTCAATCTGTACAATGAATTGGGAGGATTATGACTAGAAAATTGTGTGTGAGAGTCTAGTCTTTACTACTTGTTCTTCCCTAATAAAATAGTTTATTGATTTAACTGGAACTATTAAAACTTAATCACATCACCTGGTAAGACATTTGTTTCATTTTTTCTCTTCCTCAGAAATCCACCAATTTTTCAGTTGTTTTTTTTGTGGTCAGAGTAACTTGCTGTTCTTTATAAATGTCATTTGGTATGTTTAGCAGTCTTAAACTATAATCTTCACCTTCTTTACTCATTTCATTGACTAGACTTGGAACACACATTTCTGTGTGGCCTGAAAATGCATTAAATGTTTATCTCACCATAACAGAGTTCATTACATTTCATAGCTTAAATAGAGGTCCTTCTTGCCTTATCCACTTCATTGGGCTTACATGACAAAGTTTTGGTAGTGGAGGTACTGCATGGGTGGCCTCTGTGAGGAGACACCAGAAACTCCCGCCATGCCTTGGCAGCCATGTCCAGCCAGCTCCAAGGCAGTACCTCTGGCCAAAACCAAGCTCATCAGCAACGCTGGGATTTAAGATGTTTAAGAAGGAGGAAAATTATTCAACAGCAGCTGGGAGAGAGGAGAGAATATGTGAGAGAAACAGTCCTGCAAATATCAAGGCCAGTGGAGAAGGAGGGTCAGGGCCTGAGATTGACCTGCAGCCCCTGGTGCAGACCATGGTGAGACAGCGTGTGTCCATGCAGTCCATGGAAGTCCATGGGGATGCAGAGATCCACCTGTAGCCCATGGAGGACCCTGTGCTAGAGCAGGTGGATGCCCGAGGGAGGCTGTAACACCGCGTGAAGCTCACGAGGGAGCAGGCTCCTGGCAGGACCTGTGGCTCCATAGAGAGAGAAGCCCACACTGAAGCAGGTTTGCTGGCAGAACTTGTGACCTCAGGACACACACACACTGGGGGAGTTTGCTCCTGAGGGGCTACACCCTATGGAATAGACCCATTCTGGATCAGTTCATGAAGCACTGCAGTCCATGGGAGAAGGATCTGTGTCGTAGAAGTTCTTGAATGACTGTGTCCCTTGGGTGGGTCCTCACACTGGAGTAGGGGAATGGTGTAAGAAGGAAAGAGCATGAGAGACATGTAATGAACTTACTGTAACTTCCATTCTCCTGGGGCTTGTGTAAGGGGGTTAGCTAGGAGTAAAATTCAGCCTGGGAAAAAGGCAGAGATGGGGGAAGGTGTTTTTAGATCTGTTCTTGTTTCTCATTATCCTATTCTGTTTGATTGACAGTAAGTTGCATTTGTTTCCTGAAACTGAGTCTGTTTTGGCCATGACAGTAATTGGTAAGTGATTTTTCTGTCCTTATCTTCATCCATGAGCATGTTGCAGTGCTTTCTCTCCCTGTCCTGTTGAGGACAAGATGTGCTAGAGCAGCTTGGTGGGCACCTGGTGGCCAGCCAAGGTCAAACCATCACATCCACTTCGTTTTTCTTTGTTTCTTTAGAGGTAATCTAAAGGGCTCTTCTAAGTCTCTAACAGAGACTAAGACCCTCTCAGAGAGTCTAAGACTCTACCAAAAAATACTGTGAAGACCATGCCAGCACATACATATGAGCACATAAATGTTCTGAAGTGTGTCTAAGGTGTTTGTATACATGAGGTTCAGAATACATTTTAGAATACCTGAAAGTACAGGTTTCTGTTGATGCACACTTTACAGAAATTCCTCTTGGTCTTTTTTTAGCTGTGCAGGCACATGAGTTTGGGTAAGGAAAAGAAATATTGGTTTTCTTGAAGTACAACTTGTTTGGGGAATATTGCTGTTGAAACATATGTAGCAGTTACTTTGCAAGTACTAAAAGTTTTGTTTACTTGGTTTTGTTTTATTATACATTAATTAGTTAAGAAAGGAAGAAACTAATTTTCCAAGAATTTTCTTCCAACCATTTCCAAGGGCTTGGAAGGATTTGTACCCTACAGTTCTATATTATTTCAGCAACATGACAGAAGAAACCATGTCAATAATATATTCTCACTTCAGAACATTCTCTGCTCACGTCCTCAAAGTTGGTTTTAATACTAAAATAGGAAGACATAGACTCCTATCTGCTAACTGGAATGTTCTCCTAATTTAATTTTGGTAGCATCCACTAGTTTAGTAAATAGGGGTAGTAAATTGGGTTATAAATTAGGATATTCAACATCCATAATTCAAAGCAATACTCTTTTTCATAGTTTCCTGCTGAGAAGAAGGAGACACCTTCGCAGTTTTTCTTCTGATGAATGTCAAGTCTAAACCAGCATGGCTGGAAGAAACCTGGATACAAACATTTCATTTGCTACCCACTGTATTTCACTGATAGTGACTTCATGTTATTTCCACTGAGGAGCTGAATTTTATTATCAGTTCCCAGATACACTAGTCCACTTTTCTCCAAGATGGATCTTCTACTGTTTTTATCTGTCAGTATCCTAACTGGTGGTCATAGCATTTTTTCACTGGAGATAGCAAGGCAAATTTCAGCAGAATGATGTTAATTCTATTTAAATTAATCAATTACAGTGTTTGCGTAGATCCTTAAAACACTCATAGAATGCATTGTTTATACCAATCAATGTGTAAATATTATAGGCACTACCAGCTCTCAGCTTCTGAAACATTTTTAAAAATATTTTCTCACTACAAACAAGACAGAAAATACATTATCTCCTGAGCTACTAGGCTTAAACATGGAAATTGGACATGCACGTATGTCTAAAAAGCAAACCCAAACCAAGAAAGAAAACTATCAGCAGCAGAGGTGGCACTTTCTACAGGAAGGGGTATGCAGCTGAACTGTGTCCTGGTCTTGCACTCTTAACATCTGTTGTTGTACTACTAGCACTGACTTCCAGCAAGTGATAAAAACCCTCCTCACAGGCAGGATGTACCAACTTCATATCACATTAATACTGCATGTTGTACCTACAAAATTCTATGTAGCCAGGTAAAGTGGGATTATCTCCTATCACTGAGTACAAAGACAGACACACAGCAACTGTTTATTCCTTATTTAAGCCTATCACTTCTCATTGTTAGTTAGGTTTTTCTTTTAGCTGTGATTTTCATTTTCTTTGACTATCAAGTCATCACATATGGAATTAGAAAAGCTATGTGGTTCATCATAGGACTGGGATTATTATGCATGACTGTTGCCCACATATGATTAAAAATCTGATGTTTTCCACAGTAATCTGACTTCATTTTAACTTCCGAAGGTGGTCTGTGATTGTTATTCTTTTCTACCCTTGAAAGATTGAGGCACAAACCACAGCAATTGCTCGTTTTCTGTAATGTGTAACCAAAATATTTAACTGACAGGCATTTTACTGTCAAATTTTAATCTCAAAAATATTAGCCTCCTGTCTTCTTTGTCTCTCTTGTTTCCCTGTGCAAATTGCACCCATCTATATCAATACTGCAGTTATGAATATTATCTCATGAACTTTCAGTTATAATAACTGGGTGATAGTCACCATCCTTCAGTAACATTCCAGGCAATGATTGTTCATATACTTCAGGCATTTAAGTACTTTAAGAAAATTATTAGTAGTATAATAAACTTCATATTCAGTTGCAAACTCAGTTCAGTGTACCTTGGACCTAGAAGACAAAAAATGTTGCAATAAGCAACACCTTTCCTCAATCTAGGAAACTGGCACTGTACCTACTTAAATGATTATAAGGTAAATCAGGAGTCAAGCAGCTAGCTCTCTTCAAAGAAACCCATGCAATTGTCATTAAAACACAAATCATCTACAGATCTTGTTTCTTAGCTACCATACATCTTCCTTTCTCTATGTCTGACTACAGCAGCATGTCATCATGTTTTTTAAAATACTTGTGAGAATTTATTGTCAATGCACAGGAACCAGTACACTGACACTGAAAAACAAAGCCTATTTTAAAGATTCAAAACACTGCTTACTTCCATCTGTTTTCCATAAAAGATTATGGCAAGTAAAGGTCTTAACATAACAGTCTTAACATGTTGATTACATCTATGAAACAACGAAAGAATATTTCTGCAAGATCCACTAAAACTACTGCATATCTCTAAATTAGGCAATGTGAGACTTCAGAGTGTAAATCAAGACTCATCTGTTGTAGTGCTTGTGTATATGGGTTATATTCAAAGGATTTTCAACTAGAGCAATAATTCATTTGAATGATTCTGTTGAGATTTCAAGAATATCTGATGCAGGTGTAAACATTTAGTGCAGAAGATAGACAGGAAAGGGGGATAGAAGAAAGAAGAAAACAACCTGCATAATAAAGGACAGTTAGACTAGCAGAAATTAGTTTAGATCCAGCACACCCAGTCAGCCAGATGTTCTTCATTGCATCCATTTCACCTGCTGTTTAATCTTGTTTCAGTATCCAAAGAGAAAACATATAGTCTAGGTGTCACCAGCAGCAATTAAAAAAAAGCTATTTCTAGCCTTCAGACTTTCTTTCCTTTCCTTTTGCCACGATTTTCATTAAGTTTTGTGCTTGAACAAAACAAAACAATAATAAAAGAAAAATAGAGAGGAAGAAAGTAAAGAAAACAGGGAAATGGTTTTTAGTTTTTTAATTTTTTAGTACATGCATTATATCTGTTGACTTTACATGAGCTACTGCTGCACAATTCCTCATTGGATCAGCCATTCCAGGATATGTCTAACAGTAGTAAAAGTATGCTAAGAGGTTTGACAGATTTACAGTGAGGTACTATGATGGGTCAGAGCATGTGAAAGATGTGTAACACTGTACTCTAACACAACATATTCAACTTTTTAGCCACATTTGTAGGCTAAAACTATACGCCATGTTTCTGCCAAATTTCTCTAAATTTAAGAATTCCAGACTAAGATTTGAAATTATTGTAACACACACTAATATATATATATGGCACTTATTTGTGATAATAAAGCATTTTCATCAAATAAAAGTTTTGGTAAAACATGTTTTTATATCATAGAGGAATATAGGAATATTTTCAAGAAATCACATTGTAGCCCAATACACTGAAAAGGAGGAAAGGAAAGAAGGAAGTGAAAAGTATTTTCAAAGAACAATTCAGAAAAAGAGTGATTAATATTACAGCAGGAGCCTCTTCAGGACACTCCAAAATATTATGCTCAGTGCTGCTCATACCATTTAGTTTTGAAATTATTATACCTAAGTCAACTTCAAACATCTCCTCTCTTAAAAGAAAATGAGTCATTAACAATGCCAACAGATTTCTGCTGTTATAGTCAGCTAAATTAGAGTGCTAAGAAAATAGCATACATATTTATGAGAAGAGTTTGTACATAGAAGGATGCTATCAACCCCTAACAAAAAAAAGAACACTTAAAAATATTTATGAGGTATTGAATAAATAGTTAAAGATAATGCAAATAGGTAAACAACATCATCAACAACAGAAAAAATCCCAAAACCATAGAAAACACCTTTTATTTCCTAAGCCATTTGTACAAAAGCCATTCTTATCACCTTCTACTTATTACAACTTGTTCCTCTTACCAGACAACTGAGACAAATAGAGCAATGCACAAAGATTCACAGACACTGCAAGACAGCAAGATACAACTGATGCCTTTGTGAATATAGACTGCGGGCTAACACAGTGATTTTGATTATTTTCCTTTTATTTTTTCCATTCAACATAGTTCAAAGACTTTCTGAAAAACTGCAATGAAACCACAGTCTTCAAGGTTTGTTATTGATGTGTCTTCTACTGCTGGTATTCTCATCACTCTGTAAAAGCTACCCCTTCTAATCCCATTTTTATACAAATAACCCCCTCCTTCCCTGTACTCCCTCAAAACATACACACACCATACCACAGAAAGTGACTATATATAGAATATGTATACAGCAAT
The DNA here is from genome assembly GCA_013397795.1 of Orthonyx spaldingii. Lineage (NCBI taxonomy): Eukaryota > Metazoa > Chordata > Aves > Passeriformes > Orthonychidae > Orthonyx > Orthonyx spaldingii. The sequence continues at coordinate 333,962 of VZTJ01001071.1, forward strand.
CCCTTACCTCCATGTATCTTTAGGTGCCTGAAGACTTACTCCTCCTTCATTCTTTCCCCTAGGGCTTTACTTTTTTGACCTAAGATACTCAGTGCTACTTAAAAGCATTTGATTTTTCAACTATTTCGGTTTTTTTCAGTGTACTACTCTGAACTAACTCTAGGTGAACCACACCTCCCTCAGAGTTCAGTGACAAAAGCCAGATACAATATTGCTACAAAATTGCATGGAAATGGAGGAGAGGAAAATTATCAGAGTTGCCTCTGTGATTTGAGACTATATGATTGATTGCGTTCCTCGTGATCCTTTAATCCTTTCTACAAAACTGAACAGTTTCTCATAAGTTTACATTTGTGCGCTTCATTATTTCTAAATAAATGTTGACTTTTTTGGATGGCATCCAACTATTTCAGATTAATTCCTCTGACTGAAGACTATTTTGGATACCTGCTCTGTCTTCCTATAATTCATTATAAGTCATTCTACCAATTTAATAAACAGATTTTCCACTACACCATCCTGTCTGATAAAACACTGAGCAGAACTGAAGCTACCTTTAGATCTCCAATAAACTGTCCAGTACCTCCTTCCTTTTACCTGTGAAGACTCAACAAATGTGAATATTCCACCAGAGTTATGCTCCTCAAACATGTACAAAATAGTTTCTTCTTATTTAGAAAAATGTCGTGGAAGATAACATTCTTAGACTTAATATCAAGATGGTACGGTAGCTAATGTATCCCTCATCTACAAAGACTGTTAATTTTTTTCAGAAAGAAATTTCCAGTTTGACATCATTTGTTGTCATATCAGATACTATTCATATCCTTGTTGTCTTCTAAGTAACATTCATCTTATTTGCTGACATTTTGTTATGTTATTATTTCCCATTACCCTCCTAAAAGCATAGAAAAGAATTTTCAACCAAATGAGAATTCACACATTTTACCAGAACACTTGTATTTGCTTTTTCCAAATAAATTCTAGAAGCAGCTTTCTTCTATCCAAGGCTTTGGGATTTGTTTGAGGGCTTTTTTGGTGGTTTTTTTTTTGGGTTTTTTTTTCACTTTTTATTTTCTATTTCCACATCATATGGTCTAGATTTAAAGTGTACATATTTCTATAGTTCCCCACATCCTCGTCTATGCACTTCACTAAATGTCTGCTTTTTCATATATTTCAAAGTCTTGAATTTTGCTCTTTTCACCTCCAAAACTTTGTGTCCCTGTCATCTCTTTCATCTTATGAATAGGTGATCCACATTTATCCCATTTATTTATAAATAAAAATTGTAGTAGAAATAATAATTACACCTCTCTGTAAAAGAACAATAATAGTAAAAGTTTGGGGATTTTTCTTAACATGGAGTTTCTGGGGTGATAGCCTAAACTTATAAAATGAGTTTTCTTTTGTTCCCTATTCCGTAGAGGAGCACAATAATATCAGTTAATCCTGGTGAAAATGACATTAAGTCTTATTTTACCCATTTTTACAATACCAGGCTATTGAATTACAACTTTTCAGAGAGTTTTAGAAAGTCAGAAAGCACATCCTTAAAAGTATGGGTTACTCAAGGCTACCACTGCTACTGCTGCAAAAAGCAGATGAGAGAAGAAAATGCCTGTACTGTCTTTCACTAAACAAAAGAGAAGGTTACTAAGGATATACACCATTATTCATTATAGGAATATGAGTGCCAGCATCAGCTAAGAAAGTATTGTTATGTGGAAATCAAACAGCCCATTCCTTTTTCTATGTCCCAGCTTTACCCCTCACAGGCTTACCCAAAAGTTCTGCTTTGCCTCTGCCTTGACTCCACAGCTGATGTTCAATAATTTGAGTGCTGGATGCATCTCACCCACCACAATTGTGCCATGGAAACCACGCTGTCCTTCACATGCATGCACAGGTAGAGTCATGATGCACAGTCCAGATGAAGGCATTAACAAGGATATGTACACTGTGTTTGTACAGCCCTTGTATCTGTAAGGAAAACACCAAAGCCAGTGAAGCATATCCTCTCATCACATACATGGAATCATTGTTATCTTAAGACTTTAATGAGATTCATTAGCAATGTATTGCAATGAAAATGCACTGTTTTTAATTAATTTCAGTGAAATACTTGATATAGTGATTTGCTAACTATTCCATAGGACATGTAGTAAAATGGCAGAAAAGAGAAATTGTGTGCAGAATTATTTTGTTTCTACCTAGGTTTGGGAAATAAGAAAAACTACTAGATTTGAGCAGTACAAATCAGCTATGGCTTTAGATAGTCATCTCACTGTTTAATACACACATGCCCTTCATAAAACTTATGTTAATTTATTTGCAAATTGAATGCTACTTATTCTAAACTCTGAAGCAAGCCTATTTTAGCTATGATTTGGAAAGTTGAACAGAGAGAAGTCCTCATCCTCTTTCATAATGTGAGTGACAGAAGCTGGACGTGCTGTAGTATTATTCATGCTCTAAGATGACTCGTGAGCAACATACACAGAGTCTTTCCCCTAAATGAGCTTTCAACTGTTTCAAAGAGTTAGCAAATTTGATCCTACCACTCAGCTGAATAAGTTACTATTGGATAGATGAAAATATATCTCCACATTAAAAAAATAAAATTAAAATATAGTACAATAAATAAGGAAAAATAAGATTAAATATGATGAATTAGAGTATTGCTTTTTAAGTGCTGCATACAAAAACCTCACAAGAATGTGTCAACTCTACCTATAAAGACTCATAGCCACAAGCAATATTAAAATATTTTACTTTAAATGGGAGATATATGCATTCACAGATGCAAAAATTGTGCTTCATTTCCACAGCACTATTTCTGCAAGTTTTGAGGAGGGTTTTGTGGTTTTTGTTTTGTTTTAGTTTTATCTTTATTTTCTTTTATATACTTTGAATCCTAACTCTCTAAAATATCGTGTTTTATCTCTGAGTTTTCCTAATGATCACATAGTTGTCTGGGGATTTGGTTCCTTGTTAGCCTTTAGTCCTAAACAGCCCTGCTGAGCACTGTTGCTTTCTAATTATTGTAAGCATATCAATTAAACCTCCTTCTTAGTGTTTACATCAGAGACTTCTGTGTAAGAATGGCAGATGCCCTCACAGAAAGTCTTCAGCTCAGTTCAAAGACTGGTGACAAAGGTCATTAAAGAAATGACTGAAAGAGAAGGGTTTCTTTCAACTCAGTGTTGAAAAGGAAAAGAAAGTGTAATGAGAACTACCCTGAATCCTCACTTTCTCAGTGCTAGCTGTAGCCCTTAAAAACACCTGATTACAAGAAAACTATTCAAAGACCTTTCTTTAACCTGAAATAAAACATTTTAAAAGAAAGTGCTTTCCTCCCTTCTCTCCATCTCCTCAAAAAAAAGAAAAAAAAAAAAAAGAAGGAAATGTTTAGCCCCAGTTCAACTTGCCAGATAAAGCTGGAAATACAACAGAGAGGAAATCGTCTAGGAGTTCCTGGAGTGTGTGGAAGAAAACTTCCTGACACAGCTGGCAAGGGAGACAATGAGGGAAGATGACCACGAGACCTGGAGCTTTTTGTGTACAGAGAAGGACTTGTGGGTGCTGTGATGGTTGGAGGCCATCTCGGGCATAACAAGCATGAAATTTATACGAATTTTTGAATTTCAGAGCAGTAGGAGAGCAGTCAGCATGACTGCCACCTTTGACTTCCATGGGCCAAACTTTGGTCTGTTTAGAAAATGGCTGAGAGTTCCTTGGGAGGCAGTCCTGAGGAGCAAAGGGGTCCAAGAAGGCTGGACATGCCTCAAGAAGAAAATACTAGAGCAGGCCTTCCCCATGTACACAAAGGTGTGCTGGCAAGGTAAAAGACCAGCTTGCCTGAACAGAGGCAAGCTTTGACTGGAACTCAAGAAGAAAAGGAGAATATATCACCTTTGGAAGAAGGGGCAGAAAGCTCAAGAAGACTACAAAGATGTCGTGAGGTTGTACAGGGAGAAAACTAGAAGGGACAAAGCCCAACTAGAACTTAATCTGGCTACTGCTATAAAACACAATAAAGCTGTTTCTATAAATACATTAGCAACAAAAGGAGGGCTAAGGAGAATCTGCATCCTACGTTGAATGTGGGGGGAAACAGAATGACAAAGGATGAGGAAAATGCTGAGGTATTAATGCCTTCTTTGCCTCACTCTTCAATATTAAGACCAGTTGTCCAGGGTAGCCAGCCCTCTGAGATGGGTGAGAGAAATGGGAAACAGAATGAAGACTCTGCAATCCAGGAAGAAGTGGTCAGTTACCTGCTGCACCCCCTCAGACATGCACAAGCCTATGTGGCCAGGTGGGTTTTACCCAAGAGGACTAAGAGAGATGATGGAAGTGCTCACTGAGCCACTTCCCATAATTTCTCATGAGTCCTGGTTAACGGAGGAGATCCCAATGAACTGGAGGATAGCAAATGTGATGTCCGTCTAAAAGAAGAGTTGGAAGGAGAATCCAGGGAACTACAGGCCTGTCAGACTGACCTCAGTGCTGAAGAAGGCTGTGGAGCAGATAACCTCAAGTGCCATCACATGGCACACGCAGGACAACCAGGGGATCAGGCACAGCCAAGATGGGTTTATGAAAGGCAAGTCCTGCTTGATCAACCTGTGATAAACTTACACACTTAGTAGACAAGGGAAAGGATGTAAATGATTTCTATGCAGACTCTGGTAAAGGCTTTGAAATTCTTTCCCAGAGCATTCTCCTGGAGAATCTGACTGCCCATGGTTTGTAAAAGTGCACTGTTCCCTGGCTAAAAAGCTGTCTGGATAGCCAGACCCGGAGAGTGGTGGTGAATGGAGTTACATCCAGCTGGTGACCAGTCACTAGTGGAGTCCCCAGGACTCAGTGTTTGGGCAAGTCCTGTTTAATTCTTTTATTGATGTTCTGGACATGAGGATCAAGGGCACCCCTGTAAGTTCACAGAGGACACCGAGTTGGATGGGAGTGTTGATCTGCTGAAGAAGAGGAAGGCTCTGCAGAGGGATCTGAACAGGTTGGATTGATGGATGGAGGCCAATAGTATGAGGTTTGACAAGGCCAAGGGCTGAGTCCTTCACTTGAGTTACAACAATCTCAGGCAGCACTATAGGCTGGGGGCAGAGTGGTTGGCAAGCTACCAGGGGAAAAAGACCTGGGGATACTGGTCAAAAGCCATGTGAACATGATCCAGCATGTACCCAGCTGCCCAACAAAACCAGTGGCATCCTGGCCTCTATCAGAAATAGTGTGGTCAGCAGGACCAGAGAAGAGATTTTCCCCCTGTACTCTGTACTGGTGAGGCATCACTTCAAATCCTGTGTTGAGTTTCCAGCCCCTTACTACAAGAAAGACATTGAGGTGCTGGAGCATGTCCAGAGATGGACAATGAAGCTGCTGAAGGGTCTGGATCACAAGTCCAATCAAGAGCAGCTGAGGGATCTGGGGTGGTTTAGCCTGGCAAAAAGGAACCTCATGGGAGACCTTATCACTCTGCAACTACCTGAAAGGAAGTTGTAGTGAGGTAGGGATCAGTCTTTTTTCCCAAGTAACAAGCAAGAGGATGAGAGAAAATGGGAAGTTGCACCAGGAGAGGTTTAGATTGAATAATAAGAAAAATTTAACCTTTAAAAATTTAAAATTAACAGAAAGGGTTTTTAAGCACTAGAGTGGCCTGCCCATGGTAGTGGTTGGCTCACCAATTCAGGTGATATTTAAAAGACATGTAGATGTGGTACTTAGGGCCATGATTTAGTGGTGTACTTGTCAGTGCTCCAAGATCCTAAACAATCCTATGGTTCTACAATTCTAATCAGAGTCACCGGTTTCAGCCATGAGATGTAGAATTATATGAAAAATAGAATAACCCTCCTTGGAGTACTTCTGTTATGTGCTTGATTTCCCAATTGGAATGAAGCACGTACAGGTGTGCCATCATAAAAAGAGCTATGACAACTAATTTATTTCATTGAGCTTAAACTTTATTGCAAATTTTAATTGAATGTTATAGAATTTGAAATCCAACCTAATATTCAAACCAGTTATATATATATATATATATATATACATATATCTTGTGCACAGGGTAGGGACATACATAGATCTGGATAAAATAATCATACTTTTTACTGCCTCACTTCTTTTCTCTTTATTTTGTCATGCAACAGTTGAAGGTGATCTTGCTGTCTTCTCATGGGACTGCTCTGTATATGCCTGTTTTTGCATTCAGAGGCCCAAATTCTTCTCAGGGCTAATCAGACAGGATTATTACAGTACTGTGCATGTTAGGTCAGAACAAAGGCCCATAGTGTCTAGAATCTCATCTACCATATTGCTTGAGACTTGATTTTTGCAGGGGTGCATAGGTAAAGAAAAAGCAGTTAGGTACGTCTCTCAATGAAGATTCCTTTTGCAAATATGAGGTTTTCATGTTGTACCCACATCATTGTATTTAATAGCCCCTAATGGGGCTTACTTCCATCCATTCAGCTAATTGCTTTTTGAACTGATTTATATTTTGGCATCAAAAACATCCTGCAGCAATGAGTTATACAATTTAATTATGCATTATATGAAAAGCAATTTACACTTCAGCCTGATAATTTACTTGGGTGCTTGCCGGTTTTTTTGTCATGAATGGTGAATAACCTATCCTAAATCACTTTTGACCTGTCATTCATGACTTCATATATTTCAATTACACCACGCTTACTCATCCCTTTTCCAAATCTGAATAACCTTGCTTATAAAATTTCTCCTTGTATAGAAGTCATTCTCTGTGTTTCATTATCAAAATTGCCCTTGCCAGTAACATTTTTAATTCTGGTGATCACAGATCAGTAGAACAATGAGTTTTAGTCTTCTGTAATTTTATAGTGGAACAATGCACAGTAAACAATATGTGTAACACCAGGGACTTCACCACACTCTGCAATTTTTAACACCAATCTTTTGTTTTCCTGTTTTAGAAAGTAGTAATCCTATGAAAGTATCTTTCCTGTAATCTCATGGCAGCTTAATCTCTCTAAGAACCTTGTTGAGACAATTTCACAACAGATTCTTGCAAATACATGCATACTGTACCAACCATATCAAATTTGTCTTTGTGCTCAAGTGATTTCTTCATAAAACAAATGAATGTGAAATGTGACTCCCCTTTACAAAAGCCTCCATTGCATCATGTTTATGCATGCATTTCTTAATGGATTTTCTAGCATTTCAAAAGGTTTACTCAACATGAAAGTGAGAGTATGTTGCCTGTAGTTCTGTGAGTGTTAAATATTTTAACTCTTCATTAGCCAAGTACCAAAACTAATTAGCAGGATTACCTACAAATCACTACTTTGTAGACAATTAACAATTATCAATCACAATTAACTAATAGTTCAGCAATGTCTGTTTTCTCTCCTGAAAGTCCTGGTTGAAAAGGTTTTGATCCTGGTGATTTATTGCTACATGTCTATAATCTTTTCTACTGTTGCTACAACCTGAAACTGAAGGATGAGTGCAATCTATCACTGAGCTGTACATTTACTTTGGAGCCCAGCTGTTAGAGTAATCCTTTGGCAATTCCTCCTTAGCTTTTGCTCAGTTTCTAGTTCTAATGGATGCTGAAGCTCTGTTTAGAACTCAGTTGTTCTAGAAATGAAAGTCTGTTTTCATTTTATGGAAACTTTACGTTTTCTTTAAACACACAAACGTCTGCCAAGTTACTATTGACATGACTCTTACATGAGTAGATAGAACATCTGTAACAGTGCATAGGATTGTTTATTCAAACTGAAGATTGTTCTTTTCATTATTCTACACATGCAAAGAAATCAATCATTGTCAATTATATTCTGTTCATGTTTCAGGCTTGTTCTTTCTATGAAAACTTCAAACTTAGGGAGTGTATGAAGATGAAGGGTTAATTTGTCACGTTAATCTGAAAGTCTTGATGCTTAAACAGTAGCCTTTGTTCCCTGTATCCATTATTTTATCTGTTTCTATGTGAAGGCCCTGTGTTATTTTTGCAGAACTACACTTACCCACCTGTACATATGCTGTTTGCTATCTGTATGCTGTCTTTCATTTAGCATTTTTGTAATTATGCTCTGGCAAGATGATGTTTTCTAGGTGAAATTTACCTAAAAAAACAGCCAAAATTTACTAGCGAGATTAAAAAACTAATAAAGTTGGAAAATGTAGATCCTCCATATACTTGGCAATTATGCTGTCAGTCTATGATTAGATTTCTATATAAAGAAGCTATAAGAGAAACGTTAAGAATTTTGCATAATAAACGGTACAGACATTAAAGAAAGCAATAAAAACTAGACAAATTTGTTTGCAAATTACAAAGCAATGTTACAATAATTGTTTAAAAACTACAAATATTAATATGGTTATACTGCAAAGTGATGACCACTTCAGCACTTTCAGTCTAAAAGATGTTTTTTACATAAATTAATTAGAAAATCTATTTTACTGTTTGACAAAGTTATAGTTCATTAATACTTTATTTTTTGATCGGGAAAAACTTTCAAAATAATAAAAAAATTATATTGTCAGAGATAGATTTCATTACTCCAGAAACTGACATTTTAACAGTTACTCAAATATTTAACATATAATTTTCTCCAGCAACTATTCATCAGCCAAAGTTCACCAATGTATTTCATTACAGCCAAAAATGTATCACAACAGTAATTTAATCCTTTTCTCAACTTCAGCTGTTGTGTTTCATACCCTGGTATCCCTTTCATGTTTTAATTCTTTAATAGATTATTTAAATTGCAAATGACCTCCTTTCAATCCTAGAACTTCCCTCTTGGACCTGCTTAAGTTTCAACTCACATTTTATAAAAAAAGAAATTTCATCATTTGCCTACTCATTTATAGCAGCAGAATTTTCCTTTGATCTCTCTTTTATGCAGCACTTAATGCCTCTATATTTAATAAGAAACCATCTAACTGTTCATTTCATGTGAGTATCTTTCCACCTTACACACTAACACCTTTTTGTGTCTATTCTCCTTTTGTCCCTTTTTTCCAAATCTCATAGGTCACCATCTCACAGACCTTGATATTACACAAGAATTTTGAAGTTAAACAAGAATTGATTATTTCACTCTCTATTACGCCTTTGATAAATCAGAAGAATAAAATTTTAAAGATTGAAGTTTTAACTCTCCTTTTGACCAAGAAAAGGTTATTTTTTTTATTCTTTCTTCTCAGTTGAATCGTAATTTTAATTAAAAATTGAAAAATAAAACCAACCCAGCATTAATTAATAAATATTTCAGGTGATTAATTAATTCAAAATATAAAAGAAATGTGTATACATAAACCCTATCTCTAGGACTGAACTTTCCTAATCCACAAATCACAGAAGCCCAGAAACACAGAATATAATAACAGATATTTCTGCTCTGGCACAGGCACACCGGAAGAGTCAGGAATAAAGATGAAGTAATTTAGAGTTCATAACCTTTTCTTCCTTCCAGTCTTCTTCTTTTATTCCTCTATACATATCTTTTTATAACATTTCTGAGAGTATGTTTTCCTGTGTAGGAATTCAGCTCTAGATTTACATTTTTGCATTTCACTCCAGAAAGTATATCTGTTACTAAGGCAGCAGCCATCACAAGAAATGCAAACACTGAGCTCCTGAGATGTACCCAAAGATATGCAGTGTATTAGACAGTAACATTTGTACAATTAATGGCATGCACACAGGTTCTATAGGAAAAACACAAGAGGATGGATGAAATGGTCCTGACTCATTTGATGTCTGGTTTCTCTAAGAGTCTGCACACAAATAGATTTGGGAACTGTGGCCTGAAGCTTACACAGGTACCAGATGTGGCTGCTCTTCTGTTCATTGGGGTGAGGTGAGAAGCAGCTGCAAGGGTATACAGCTCACCGTGCACACCACATAGGCAAGTAGACAGGACTGGCTGGGAGATGGGGGATACCAGACTGAAGAGGTTATGTGAAAGGAACGTGCAGGGGAACATGGGCAGGAGGATTGGTTTCGGGTTGGGAGGTTTGCAGGCACAAACCTTGACGCAAACTTATTAGGCAGCTGTGGCAGGTCTGTCACAACCAGCTGGCTGTGATGGTACCAGCTGCTCTGTGCCCTCTCAAAGCCCCCAAGTGTACCCATGCTGATGTTGAGTTCTCAGCATAGCATAGTTAGTTCAGTACCATTACCTACCATAAAAGTTAGAAGTACCACTAGAGGGCATTAAAAACACCATAAATAACTTTTGTCTAACACCAACAAAAAGGCTTGAAAAGATCCAGGTGAGAAAAGTGGCAAAGGATGACAAGAACGGTGGACAAAAAACATATGGTTCCTATGCAGTGTAAATTCACAGAAACAGAGCTGAATTGAAGGTGCTGAAGGTCCAGAGCTAACAATGCCAGACAGCTTCTACAGAGAAGACGAGTTAATACTAAATTTTATGTCAGCACTCAGATAATTAGCTAATTTACATATTTCAGCCTGTAGGCCATCTACTTAATGACTAGTGAATGTTATAAAACGATGACAAAAATTATGTTGCACACAGCACCTAAAGATCAAATGGTGATCTTTAGCTTCATTGAGGGCAACAGAAACAGCAGTGGGTAACAAACGCTTTAGTCTCACTAGTTGAGGTAAAGAAAATTGTTGAGATGTCTGCGCAGGTTGAGCAGAAGGGCAAAACAAAGGGTGCCTGCAATCATCCAAAAAGCAGAGTTCTCATTTTTATTGTAACAGTTAGACATTTTTGCTTCATATTAGCTCAGCTGTGCAACAGAACAAAAGATGCAAAGGAAAAGGTACCTTGTAAGTAACAAGGTCTGTCAAGTATTGTCTCTTATAGAAATACATGTTACGTTTACCTGCAGGCTTTTCCCAGCACTGGAGAATTTTTTTCACTGCATTCTCTGATTTATCTTATGAAAGAAGTTTTTAAAAATAAAAAATAAATTTAAAAAAATAAAATGGAAAATGTTGCCAATAATACAGTCACAACATTTCTTTTTTGAGGCTCAGTGTCCCAAATGGTCACATAAACTGAACCTCCCTACCACAGTTTGAACTGCCTAGAGGGATCATGTAAAAGATTTATTTACTGTTTAGAGTTATTCTTTAGCGGAGCAATGTCCCTCTGGATCATTTTATTTTGTTTCTGGTCTGAAAAAGTCTGCATACAAATATGTTATACAGGGTAAAGTCAAAGGGGTATCAGCCCTTTAGGCCAGTAGGTCAAGCAGGACCACAAATACTTCACAGAGTGTGGAGATATGAGAAGATGGACAGCCGCAGCTGAGAGAAAAACTCAGTATTTCTTATGATAGAAGAGGAAAAATGAATTAAAGTTGCTAACACTGGCTTCCCAAACCTCGAGTCAGCTGTGAAATCCCAATTTTGACATGCACAATATATCTCCTCCCATCACCAATGAAGAAAAAATATAGAAAACTTCCATAGAATAAGGCAGAAAATAGACAAGCATACTCAAGAAAGAGCTTTTTTTTTAAAAAAAAAAGTTTTCCCTGCTGATACTAAAGTGTATGAAAAAAAATAACATACCTTAAAACAATGAGAAAAATAGAGCCAAGCTGGTAAATGTTGTTTTAAGTTTTAACATAAAACCTCTTTATATAACAACCATATTAATTGTAAATTTTTTATCAACCAATTTTTGCAGAAATGAAGTTCAAACTGAGGAAAAAACTTCTTATGAGATTTGTCAATTTTGATGCATTCTTGTAAATAAGTGACATCCTCAGCCACAAGCAGTATTGTCAACATGCATATTCTTAACATTTCAGACTACAGAGACTCACAGATTTAGTACTTACTTTAGTAGACAGCATGGCTGATCTTACATGTTCCTGACTTTTTAGAAGTGTGTGGTTCAAATGGAGCGTCCAGCAGAGCACTGTGACAGAGGAGAGCTTTCAGCTGGTGAGCAACCTCTCTGACAGAGAGAGATGCAGATCTCTTTCTTCTTACGGTACCCAGATTTTTATTATAAGTTTCAGCTCTTGCTTCTTGCTATTCAAAAATCAAAATGTTACAGAGGTTCAAATTTTCCATTTGAAGTGTGTGGCACTGGCAGAGAGACCACATTCCCTGAATCAAATAATATGACAGTCACCTAAACAGTTTAATCTGTGAGGTTCCTTTAGGAAAGCATAAATTTCTGTAATATACACCAATTATATTATCATAAGTCACCATTGTATCATCCAGTAGTGCTTACTTCAGAAATATTAAAATACAGTATTTTACATAAGAATAACACATTATAATTAATATAATACATTGTATGTAATACGGACATTTCTGGAGTCCCTTACAGTGAAATTATTTTTCATTTTAAACTGTCATGACGGTAGCAATATATTTGAAATTTCTGCAATTCCATTTACCTTAAGAAAAATATTAATTTTCCTGCTGCACTTACAAAGACATAATGAACAGAAGGACCATTAAATGTTTTAAGACATTAGTAGAAGCATGACTTTAATTGAGCCTTAGTACACAATGGAATACAAAGCTATGATGTTTGTAGACATTCTGTTTGGAATCCCTTAGGACAAAATGTCTTTCACACAAAAAGTTCTTATCTATCTTTTTATTAGATCTTCAGACCTCCAGTAATCCTTATGGTTCTCTTTAAAGTAATTTTTTAAGAGAAAGGAGTCTAGTCTGACATCATTAGTTAGATGTCTACTAATCAAAACAAGAAATCACATTTGAAAACTGCTCTTTACCATCGAGTTGATAACTCCGCCCATTTTTTCTGTCTTGGCATGCTTTTAGATAAGCTGTCATTTATGACCAACTAATGACATCCAGTCTTTGTTGTAATTTCTCTTTCAACAAGTGCACCATGTCATAATATTCAGCAAATATAATGCTAGACATGATTAACTTCTAAGACAGTGTAAAAATAAATCCACAATATTTAGGACACTGTGACAAAAACAAATTCACTGAAACCCTACTGAAAACACAAAATACATCAACCTACATTAACAATCCCTGAAGAACTTAACAATACCTAATTATGTAATACTCCCCTAGTAAATCACCAATCCCCTCAAAAAAAACCACAAAATACCATAAACCAAACCAAAAAAACCAAAACAATAAAATCTTTGGAAATATTTCCATGAAAAATATATCATTGGTTTCAGTTTTTCTGGTATATATTCGCAAAATGAAGTAAATCTGTTAACTTTGCAATTCTTCTGGAGACGAGAAAAAAATGGTGAACTATTTTTTAAAAAAAAAATTTCAAGACCAAGAGGCAACAACTTTTTTTTTTTTT
>VZTJ01001071.1:347296-384556 GCA_013397795.1 Orthonyx spaldingii
TTTTTTTTTTTTTTTTTTTTTTTTTTAAATCAGAGTATTCAGTAGCTTGCGAACTGAGCAGTTAGCTAGAACCTGGGGTATCTTCCTTTTTTCCACTATTAGTTTGTAGATTCATTGATATTCTCCAAAAGTGAAGGTTTATACTAACAGGTACAAAGGGAGATACATTACCAGTACAAAAGTTGTTACATTAGTATAATTTTAATATTGCATATATGTATAGATATATAATCTAAAAGAAGATTCATTCCTGTCTTAAACATAATCAGACATTCAGTTGACTACTACAACTCCGTAGCAGTCAACAATTATTAAATATGTTGATATTCCCTTGGAGGCAGCAACTCACAGGAAGAATGTCCCATATTGACTGAATCTTTGTTTCCTCAAGAGAAGCAAAAACGTTTGTGGTAATGTCAAAAGCTGTGGGGTTTTTTCAACTGAGGGTCCATATATTTAATGATTCCTCAGTCATAGAAAACAACAATACCTTGCTTTAGAAGTCAGGAAATATATTTTAAGTACTGTGGTCAACACTCTGCAGGACTTTTGTTTTTTCAATGGCTCTTTCTCTGCCAATTTTTATGTTTTCCAAGATATTAGAAAGAACAGCAGTATCAAGAAGTTCTTCATGCTGAAAATCTATACTTGGGTTATTTCAAACAATACTGTTATCATGCAGACCTACAATAGCCAACACTTTTCAGATAATTAAAAGATATTTCTGAAGATGTAACATTAGTTTTATTTCAATTAATGTTGTTTTTACCATGACAGGCAAAATTATATGCCCATACACCTTGTCAGCTGTAAAGTCTTTTTCTTGTACTGTGCTGCCACTCTTCCTTGATGAGAGGTTTCTATCACTGCCATTGATCTACTTTCCAGCCATTTCTAACATTATTTTAACACTAATAATACATAAACTTTCTGTTAAATTGGTGAGTGTTCTGCTTGTTCTGTGATATTTTGTATTGGAACAATAAAGCCTAGATATTGTGGCTCATGCAGATAGTATATAATCCCTGAAAAACACAAGATAAATCTCATTAGAAAACAAAACAACAGCTGTGTAGGATTATTCAAAGTAATTTTCACCTATTCTGGAAATATATTTTAAATGTACTATCATGCACTTCAGCACTAGCTGAAGCAGTTTCTACCTTCAGTAAAAATGAAAGAAATTTAAGATGTTTTTCTTTAAAATAATCTTTCTCTTGATGGAGCAATTATCAGAAAGGTAGCTTAGATGCTTTTGGGGGAATGAGGAAACATTTTCCAGTCCAGCTAACTGTGTTCTTGTCTTCAGTCAGTATCAGAGGAAACTGAGACCTCAGATTTAATGAAAGTGTTATCCATCAGTATTTTGACTTAAAATTCTCATCCACATCTTCTCCAAGCTGCAAGGAAACTTTTTTCTCTGTTCAATATTGTCATCAGGCTCTGAGACTCTGAAAATCCACCAGTACCAAAGAAAAGTCTGTTAATGGTTGGACTTTTCCATATGGAAGCAACCAAGTCTTAGAATAAATTTCCAGAGAAATTGGTAAGATCTGTACCTTGTCCCTGCTATAGTACTAACTGGACCCAAAGCCTGTATGTAACAAGCAGATAGTTCTTATTCAGATAGGAATTGACTCTCCCATACATTTTCTTCCTAGAGTGCTGTCTCCTTACCAAGTTTACAGACACAAAACCAGCATTTTGGATAATATTTCTCAGAAGTTGAGACAAGTTGCCTAGTTTTGGTCAAAGTTTTGCTTTTTTTTTTTTTTTTGGAAGTTGAGGTTAATTATTTTTACATGCTAAATATTTTGCTGGCTACATTGCTTAGATGTAAAGCTGAGACTTTGTCTGAAAACATTGCTTAGATGTAAAGGTGAGACTTTGTCTGAAAAATTAATTATTTCTTTTTTTTCCTGTTCATTTGGCAGAAGAAGGAAAAATGACAGTCATGTAAAAGAGGGGGTGAGCAGTCATCTTGAAATGGCTAATGGTAGCTGATTGGCAGCTCCAGTACAGCCATTTCTGGATTTATGGATAAAATACAAGAATTTAGTGGGTTTTATTTTAAAGGATGGAAAGGACAAACACTGGGCTTTATTATCTTCTTGCCAACAGTCATCTGAAAATCATTTCTGAACAAATCAATTAATCTGATCTTGTAAATTTTATGCCTTTCCCTGCTAAATCTGTCTGCTTTCCATGATCATGGGAGAAAGGTCATAGTGCAAATTCTCTGAATTACTCATCCTTTGTGCCTCAATGCTGGTGAAATTATAGAAGGAACATGCTTGGATGAAACCTCCTTTACATAAAGTTGTGCTTCCTCACCTTTTTACCTACAGTAAGGGTGATATGCTCAGGGGCCATAAGCAGGAATCTGTCTACTTTTCTGCCGTGAGAAGTGGTGGCACAATCCTTTCTGCCATCATCTCCCATTTTCTCCCTAAATCTAGAAAAACTGTTGCAGTAATACATTCAAAATATAGGCACTTGATGTCTCTGAATACTGCATAAAGATCAAATAAAATGTGTGTCTGGAAACAAAGCTGGTGCTGAAATTGCAATGAAGCCTCATCCTTTACAAGTCTTTTTGAACAAATACTTCAGCTGAAACAAGTGTGATTTTTCAAGATGTTTCCATCTAGAAGCTTGATCCTAAGGAAAAGAATCCTTAGGAATCTAAAAAAACCAGAAGGACTAAAACAGCTAGAATGTTGTTTCCTTGTCTGCTTTGTGAGCTTAAAAAAAATTACTCAAAAAAAACCTTTTAGCCACAGACTATAGAAAAAATAGACTGTTCACAGACTTTCTTCACAGAAGAGCAACTGAGCCAAACACTGCTAGCTGTGAACTAGTGGATTTCACTGTTATTGGCTTGATAACTTCTACATAAAGCAAATTTGACCTTTTTATGTTTAGTACCATTTCACAATATGTCATGGTTTAACCCCAGCCAACAACCAAACCCCAGACAGTCACTTGCTCACTCCCCACCCTGTGGGGATGGGAGAGAGAATTGGAAGTATAAAAGTGAGAAAACTCAAGGGTCGCGATAAAGACAGTTTAATAGGGAAAGCAAAAGTCACACAAAAGTAAAGTGAAACACGGAATTCATTCACCTCTTCCCAGGGAGGCAGGTGTTCAGCCATCTCCAGGAAAGTCGGGTTCCATCACTCAATGATTTGGGAAAAATTATCACTTGAAATGTCTGTCTCTTCTTTCTTCTTCCCCATGGTTTTTATTGCTGAGCAAGATGTCGAATGGTATGAAATGTCACTTTGGTCATTTGGGGTCAGCTGTCCTGGCTGAGTCCCTTCCCAACTCCTTGTGCACCCCCAGCCTCCTTGCTGGTGAGGTGGGGTTAGGAGCAGAAAAGGCTTTGGCTCTGTGTAAGTGATGCTCAGCAAAAATGAAAACATTCCTGGGTCATCAACACTGTTTTCAGTGCAAATCCAAAACACAGCCCCATACCAGCCACTGTGAATAAAATTAACTCTACCCCAGCCAAAATCAGTACACAATGACTGCAACACCCTTAGGCTAAATTCAGACCAAATATTTCCACACTATGAATATTACTTGTGTACACTTGCACTTTTCTAAAAATGGTACTTAAAGAGAAAAAGACAAATAATTACCCCCAGTTAGTCTGTCACTCATTTTTATTGTTGGAGTTTTTGAATTCTTTTCTAAAAGTTCGACTTCAGAAATCCGCAGAGTGCTGTAATTATATCAAAACATGAGAAAGGCCCACATAGCAATACATTTTAGTCTGAAACCACACCTCCAGAATACTGATGAAGAGGAAAAATAATAATAAGAAAACAAATATGTCAATATTACATACTGCTGCAAGTCCCCTTGGTGGGCTGTATGATACTACTTCATGAATAAAGATGGAGTAAACTACATTTGTAGCATAATAAGAAAAGGTAATTAGTGCCATCTATTCACCACAGTTAGAATTCGACTAGAACAATTTGATTACTTTTATCACATTTTAAACTTTGAGTAAGATTTTCAGCTCTGTAATCCAGTTAGTGGTAAAGTGTGGAGAATATAAGTCAGCTTCCCAATATGATTGATGAGTATGTGCTGCACAGGAAAGGAGCTGGGAAAAAATGCAGAACTCATAATATAGACACTGTCTGCTTGCTTTAAAGCAAATCTCTTCTGAATCAGTTTGAATCCTTCAGCATGACTAAAATATAAGCTTAGTATCTTCTCCAAGCAAACAGGAAATGGAAAATTATTCATAGGAAAGAGGAGCCCTTTTCTTGGTTTTAGCTTAACACTGTGATCTTTCAGATATGCATTTATTATTTATACTTTGCTAACTCCCACATCTTGCTGAGACTTGGGCTTTACTCGTGCTGGGTGTTTTACAAACACAGAGGTAATTATAGTGATAGACTGTTTCAAATTCGAATATGAATCTATCGGCAAAACGTTGAGTGATACACCCTGAGACAATGTCAAGCATAGGGATTTAAATGCCCAGACCCAAACCTTTGTTCTCACTGATGTCAAAGCAACCTTGGTACAGTGAGGCACATGATTATTAAGAACTTGCACTAACCAGAACTCCCAGTGGTACTCCTACAGAGACACTCTATGAGGTTAGAGGTTGATTTGTTGCCTCTTCTCTGAGACCTAAAAGCCAACTCCATCGACATCCACAACTTGATCTCAAGTAGTAATGGCAAAAGCAAGCAGACAAGCGACTCAAAATCTCTGAAGGAGGGGTGCCATTTAACTCCCTGGGCACTGCACTCTTGAAACACATAGAAGTGTTAGGAAATTACTTGTTCCCATCAATTAATAATGATCTGGGTCACATCAAGAGTGGAATGTGTTGCAGAAAGATTTTGTTATCCTGAGCTGTTCTTATTACACTTTCAAACTTCTCATTTTTGCTTCCTGCAAAATTAAGGTCATTTCATGTGACAGTGATGATAATGTGAGAGCTTTTGATCGTCTCTTTCTAACAAAGATTTTTCTGTTGATGAAAATGTGGAAGCTTTTCCTAGATTGTGAGATAACTAGTAATACTGAATTCTATTATGAATAATCATACTGTTTTCTGATATGATTTTTTGATAAACATTTATGTGGTGTGTAGTTTTGCTCTGGTGATACAGCTTTATGTACCAGAATACAAATTATGTTTCTCTATAAAATATTTAAAATGCTGTGGGACTACTCTTTTTTATATTTAATTTCTACCCACAGTGTTTTGAGGACTTCTCTATTACAAGACTTTTCTTCTTTTTTGTAAATGTGGAATATGAGGACTTATATTTTTCCTGTCATTTCCCTGGTGTTCTGCCATTTTTCTTTCAAAAATACAAACGTATTTAAAAATGGCTGGAAGGACAGGGAATTGCCCTGGGTTGCAATCTAGGTAATTCAATGAGAGGATTTAAATCCAGTCCTTATTTAGATCAAAATACTCTAAACCTGCAGTTTCAGGTTTAAGTGTCTCCAGCTGCAGCGATCCTTATTTCCATGTCAGGTGCTTTGGTTCATCTATAGCACTGGGTGTTCTGTGCACATTTGTCTGGTGCTTGTATTTCTCTGGAACACACAGTATATAAAAATCTACTTTGAAGAGATAGTTAAATGAATACTGCATTTATTCATATTATTATCCATTTAATGATTTCAATGCAATTTTCAAAATATAGATAAAAACTACTACTCCACTAATAACTAGATGACAGTTATTTCCTTTTTGAAACAGAAATGTTGAAGCTCTGAAAAATTTAATTTACAGGCCCAAAATTTCAGAGGAAATATAAAATAGTTGTAGCAAAATGAATGCTCAAAACTGCTTCCTTTAGCCTAACTACTTTAGATTTGACCATTTGATAACACTAAATGATTTTATCCTCTACAAGGTGAGCAATATCATTATCCACAATATACACAGATTAAAAATTAACATAGGTGACTTAGATGAAATGTAGGTACGTGAGCTAAAAATTAGATCTTCAAAACTCTTGTATTTTGCCTTTTATCTCTGATGATGTTCATTCACAGGCTCTGATCTTGATTTCTTTTCTCTATTAAAAAATAATTATTTTCAATAGAAGAGGACACAAAGACTGCTGTCTGATAGCACTTTCTGGAGACAGAAACAGAGTAACAAGAAAACTATTCAGCAAAAAGAGGAACTCTTTGTGGTTTGAAATATTTCACAGTAGAAGATTCCAGGTGTGGATGTTATGTGAGGAATAATACTGTTAGATTGCTTAAGGAGGGTGTCAGAACTCTGAAAAGACTGGTTGTAAAATAGTTAATTTTTCTCTATATCTCTATGATCAGACTACCTATAGATATAATTTTCCCCCAGCTGAGTATATTGGTTTTGTGTAACTCCCCAGTGAGTTTTGGAAAAGATTCAAAGGGACAGGCAGCCAAAAGTTAAGTGTAAAACTTCAGGACAAAAAGTATCCAAAAGGGACATACTGCTGTGACAGGAAATTTGATCTGTTCTAAGTTGCTGGTTGTCCTTTGGCCAAACATCAAGATTTACAAACTGGTTGGCTGAAATACAAACCAGTTCTCTTTTTCTTTCTGAAAAACAAGTATTTGCCAGTGAGCACAGGACAGAAATGACTGTTGACTCTCCATGTGACCTCAAACAGGTCATATTAGTCCAGAATCTTTCTTCTTTTGATTGTAAGATTTTCCGCTTTGCCGAAATATTAATATAGAAAAAAATGTGTAGCTTTTAATACTGAAATAATGTTTCAAATTCTCCTGTGCATTAAGGCATTGCTCTGATATTTCAAGGTATAGCTACTGCAAAAGATGAGAAAATGTCAATTAGCATAATGTAAGTCAACAGAGCATGTGATATGGCAGGGAAAAGATTATAAATGAGTAAGAATGTAGGGGATCTCCAGATGGAATTAACTCCAGCAGGCAGCATTACCCCATTCCTGTCAGGCTGGCCCACAGGGCTATAGAGGGAGCGAGCACTGTAATGGATTATGTGAGAACATTTTGTGCCCATGCTAACTAGTGCAGTTGGCTGCACTTGGATTAACTAGGTTAGCCATGCAAGATTTGTGTGTGTGCATGTGTGTGGTATGGGGCTATGTGTTACAGAATACATTCTAGGAATTTGTGTCAGAAGCAAAGTGATATGTCATTCTTTAACCCCAGTCAGCAGCCAAGCCCCACACAGCCTCTCGCTCACTCCCTCATCAGCAGGGTCAGGAGGAGAATCTGAAGAGTAAAAGGTAGAAAACTTGTGGTTTGAGATAAAGACAGTTTGGTAAGGCAAAAGCTTTGCACACAAACCAATCAAAACAAGGAATTAATTAACTTCTTCCCATGGCCAGGCAGCTGTCAGCCATCTCCAGCAGAGCTTGTAATGGTGACTTGGGAAGACAAATGCCATTACTCCAAATGTCCCCCCTTCCTCCTTCTTCTCCCCACTTTATATACTGACCATGATGCCACATGATCTGGAATAACCTTTTGGTCAGTTTGGGTCACCTGTTCTGGCTGTGTCTTCTCCCAACCTCCCATGCACTCCCACCTTTCTTGCCAGCCTGGCCATACAAACAGCAGAAAAGGCCTTGGCTCTGTGAAAGCTCTGCTCAGCAACAACAAAAAACATGTCTAAACATCTCTATGTTATCAACCTATGCTCAAATCCAAAACACAGCCCCTTACTAGCCACTGGGAAGAAAATTAACTCTACTCCAACTGATACCAGCACATGATATTACCTCCCACTTCATCTTCACTGGGATCACTCTGGAAAAACTCTATTCCATTGGGCTCTCCACATGCTTCAAATAATAATGTCAATAACAGACAGTATGAATTATAGCCACAAAAATTATCTGAGAGGTGGAAACACAGTCAGAGACCTCAAAATGTCAGTCTTTTGATCTTCTCATTACTTTTTCTTTTTCTTTTTAGGAAATAAGGATGCATTACATATCAGAGTGCCATATAGTGAGCAAGCAGTATGATGCAGTACTGGGCACATGCCCATTTAGCTAGTTCTGTCGAGATAATAAGACTGTCTTGGGCAGATTCTCTCATTGCCACAGCTGCGTGACGCTCTTGTGCATTTTGTCAATTCTGTATATGCATACATTGTGAACTGGAATTACAGGAGAGAAATACAGTGTATCTGCTGACTAGTACTTACTACTATATTTTATTATTCAGTTGTTTCGCTGGGAGAAGTCTCAGTCTTCCTTTTGATAAGCAGGTGTAAGTAAAATACATTCTATAAAATCTGCTTGAATAAGTTGCCATGAAAAACTGGTGGACATTAGATTTCCAGAGGTTTTCAAATGTAGACTAGCTTCTTTCTAAAGGATGCAATTAGTCAGACAGAGGTTCTTAGGAGTAGCTGCAATGCAACAGGACAATATGAAACTGAGATTAGTAAAGCACTTCACTTAAAATCTATCTCTCTCTGAAGTTATCTTGAGAAACATGACAACATCTGGCTCTATTACAATCTTGCTAGGTAGAAAAATAGCCCTTGCATCTCCTTCTGTTCAACACACCTGAGCAATGAGCACTTATTGCTGTCACTGTTGCCTGTATAATAGCTGCATTAACGCTATTTCATGAACAAGACATTTCTCCCACCTCGTTTGGGCTATACATAAGAACAAGAAAAATGCTTTGGAAATCAAATTGGAAAGGAAAATGCTACACTAGCTCATGAAAAATAGAATGGTCATATATTTTGTAAGATATTTCTGAAATAAAGAAGTTATAATGAGAAACATGGGGATGCATAAAAGCAGGAAAAGAGAGACACAAGTGTGGATAAAGTTGTCTACCATGTATACAGAGAAAAAGGAACACAGTCAACAATTTTCTGGAAGCAGTGAGACAACTTTAGGGATATATCTGAAAGATGGGAAGGATATCATCTCAGAAAAATCCAGAACAAAACAGAAGAAAGCACATAACCATGTTAAGAAGTGCAGTTAAGAATTATTGGAATTCTCTCTACTTTTACTAAGATTTCCATCTGTATTAAATATTGTGTAAAGTCTCATATAGAAATGTATATAGACTTTCTGTAGAGGCCCAGAAAAGCTGACTTTAGTTGTATGTCCCCCTCCCTGGTCAGGCCACAGCATGATTTGAGAAATTCTCATTAGGCCTTGGCCTTGATGAGTTACACCCAGACTAAGCCCCTCTCCAGCTTATCAGGGTCATCACGTTATCATATTAGGGTATTTAGTCAGTATGATAGTTCCAGTTCCTATATGATTTTCTATCATCACTAATACCTTTTATCTATTAAGAAAAAGGTTTTCTGGTGATTAATATCCCAAAATAAGTGCTTGCATCTCTCAAAAATGAATATTATTAATCTTTGTCCGTTGTTTCAAATCATCGTGTCCATGTCATCAGTGTGACCAGGACATGTGTGCTATGTATCAAAGGGTGCAAACTTAGACATTCTTCCATCAGTCCCACTAGGCTGAATATGTTTAGATTATTAATAAAATTAGAGAAATGCTGCAACTCATCCTGTGTTTCTAGGAAGCTGCAGCTGAAACAAACAATATCGCTGCAGATCAAAAGACTTGAAATTTGCCTTTAGGATTTACACAGACTACTCATTTAGTTCAGATTGAGGTCATATGTATGATTGCATATTCATTAGCATAATAGAAAAATCCTTGCATGCTACATAGTCTTTTTCGTTTTTTCACAAACTCACAGAATATCTGAGCTTAGAAGGGACCTCTGAAGGTCTTCGGGTCCAAAGCCCCTGCTCAAGGGAGGAGAGTGAATTAGAAAGATTTCTGAAAGATCTATTTGATAGAAATAATGTATGG
This sequence comes from Orthonyx spaldingii, assembly GCA_013397795.1. NCBI lineage: Eukaryota > Metazoa > Chordata > Aves > Passeriformes > Orthonychidae > Orthonyx > Orthonyx spaldingii. Next base: position 357,142 of record VZTJ01001071.1, read on the forward strand.
TTTCCAGAGAAACAGTATAATTGCAAACCAGATGGCATTTATACATGGCACACAGACATTCCTTAACCTATAGACCAGTGTGCAACACAAGTAACAAGAGCAGTGGCACAGAGTTTGGGGCAGATGCTGTATTTGATGCAAACAGTAATGGATAAAAGAATCAATTATAACAAGATACAACATTAAAAATAACCAGATGTTTCTGTCATATCACTGAGACCCTCAACCTGTATTTTACAAAGACATTCATACTGTTACCTCACTTCTGACAAAACAACACAGTAAGTCACAGTTGTTGCTGAGGTGGGAGTTTCTCCCACTGCTTTTCTCCACCAAAAACCTGATAATCCATCTCTGTAAATGCTTCAGACAAAAATCTTCACCATACAGACAGAAATGAAATTACTGGAGTACTGATTTAATCCTTTAATCAACCTGAGTTGATTAAAGCTGAAAGATCAGATAGCAACTTACACTCCCTTCCTACTAACTTCAAGCATTCAGTTTAAACATTTTGTATCATTATATACACATTATCCTAAGAGACCGCTACTAAGGATTCAGGTGTTACTTATGTGTATAAGTATGGATGATGCTGCTGTCTCAGACAACGATGCATGTCACCTACTGACCCATTTCTGGAAGAGGCCTCTGGCATACTGTGAGGGAAGTGCAAAAGCCCAGGAGAAGAAAATCGTGATATTTTCCCTCCAGTGAGCAACAACTTGCAAGTGTCACGTTTTCTGAGCCAGAGGTGCTAAAATTGTCCTCACCACCCTGAGATGAAAGTCAAGCACATGAGCCCACTTTGTATTTAGCAAAATAAACTGCAAAGAGTTTAAAGAGTTTCACATATTTCATCACATGAAAAAAAATTGAAGTTAGCGTTGCTCCTGTTGTAAATTTGGACATGGGAATAAAACTAAATTGGTTTCTAATATGTCTAAAATAGAGACAATATCATCACAGAAATTAAAATGGTGATGCTTTTTAATTTCATAATTGTTATTTCTATGCAACATTAAAAGAATTAATTATGTTTCCTAGCTATTTCGACATACTTAAACCTTTCTTTTCTTCAAAAACTTTTTTGAAACCTCACATTTTCTCTGGAATATATGTGATTAATATGACTAGTCACAGATGTCTCCAGTTATATAGGAGTTATATAGGAAGACAAGCAAAGGCTCTGCTCTAAAAATCAAATATGGCATTACCAAAGCAGTCTGTAAACATGAGAAGTATTAGTGCCTAAGTGGCCCAAATGCTTTAAATAAAACAGGTCTTCACTTTTACTCAGTTCCTCATATTCAGTTTTTGCATATATTTTTGTATAATCATGGAATAGAAACCATAAATGATGCAAGACATAATGTATGAATAAAGAATAGCTGAGGTTTTCTGCCCTAGTAAAAATCCAAACACAGCAACAACAAGCCCTACAGTGCGCTCAGACAAATTCATAGATGAAACTAGAATTTCATCTTTTTTTTCTCTGACCTTAATGTTTAAACTATTAGTCAGCATAGACAAATCAGTCCAGCAGGACTATTTAGAACCAAGTCTTTCTTGGCAGCTATTTCATCTCATCCCATCTCATTAGCATTAAAGTTGCATATCTGGGGAAAAAAAATTAAATAAAATAACCAGTGGCTTTCAAGGTTAATGATGATGGTACATATCTTTGGTACATATGTTTAGCTTCATCAGAAATCAAAAGCAAACTTGTAAGTTTTGTAGATTTCCTGAATGTATTCTGCTAGTCTATTGAGAAAATGCCTAACCTTATTTGGTTTCACACTCTCAGAAGCCATTTGACCACATGAATGCAAATAAAAGCTACATGTGTTCTGGTCTGGACATGTCTCGCATGACTGTGAAAGCTGTAAACATGTGAAAAAAAATTAATGATCCCGGTAATTAATACTTAGATTTCAGGGCAACAATTCTCAGTAATATATACTTCCAACTGAATCTTTGTAGTGCTGATTCTTTCTAGAAAAAGAAATACTCTTGGCTTTCTGGGATTTCATGTTGCAACCAGGCTTTCCTTGTTTTATTTTGTGTTTATGACAAACACTGAATTCACCAATCTCAGGCAATACAACTCTTTTAACTTAATAATTTTTGCTTTGATTTTTTTTGTGTTGAGGTTTTTTTGGTATTGCCACAGCAGATTAATACTAGTGACATGCCTCTAATTTGTATTGAGAATATATATAAAATCAGTTCCTGCCATGCTAACGTTTCCTGACTGAGGTTTAAAAAATTCCCACCGTAACGTTTTGCCCAGATCTCTATAAAGAGTGTGTCATGTTACAGTGTCAGCCCACTATTTCTGGTAACAGATGCTATATTAAATAAACAAATATATAAATAGGCATGAAGATGTATATTTCAAAAGTCCCAGCAATTTGAGGCCTTCTCCATGTGGTACTCAATATTTCAACTAATCATTTCCTCACAGAAGTATTTCCCCATTTTCTCATTTGTTCATTCAAAAGTAATCAATTAAGTAAATACTGTACTCAAGTAATTCATTATCTATTTAAAATGAAGGAACTTAAAATATTGTCACAAAAATAACAACTCTACATTCTTTATCAAACCTTTAGAATTAAAATCATATTTTTAGATTAATGCTGCTAATGAACACTCAGAAAACCAAACCCTGTATACCACTCCTTTCATTTAATTGAAAATGGCCTGAAAATTTCCTTGAATTAACTGATACAAAACTAGTTTTTCTTAATTTTACACAAAAGAAAACAGTACATTTATATTGCTTTTATTACTTTTATTACTTAAATACTTTTATTTTTCAGGTGTAAGCAGTGACTGTCATATGTTCATGGAAAATATGGTTTTCTGTTTGATTTACAAGGACAAATTACTGTCTTTATTTTTCTGCTTTGCAAAAATTACTTCCTATTTGCTACCTCCTCATTTGTAAGACAGAGACCAACAATAATATCATTTTATAAAATAAATACATGCAAATATATTTCTGATGTGGTAATTTAATAAGATGAATGTGCTGGAATTGTGAGTTAAAATCACAAAAATGTGACCAAAACTTTCTCAGCTCTTAATTGCTACCTCATGCCAGGTACCAGTTACCTCCAGTAAAGACTGGAATTGTGTAATACAACATAGACATCTTCAATTATAGAAGGAAATCAAATAAAAATAAATCTTCAAGGGAAAACTCTAGTGTAATCCAAGAGATAATCCAATTACAAAGAAAAGTAAGTTATTAAAAGTGAAGTATTTTGATAATAAAGAATAATTAAGAAGCAAGAAGATAAACAGCTCATCTCTGTGAGGAAGCACAGATTTGTTGATGGAAACAACAGAATGAGCCTGTCTCTATGTTCGTATTTAAAAAAAGAAAAAAAAAGGCTGAAAATAGGTAGCTAGATATAGGAACAGAATCATTTCAGATTATTGACATTTCATTTTAATTATTGCCTTCTTTCTTTTAAGTAAAAAGAGTGTATAGATTTTGCATGCAAATATATTTGCCCATTTCCCTCCACCACTGTCTAACAAAGGATTCTTGTACAATATTTTCTGCACTAAGTGGAGAAACAGATGGTCATTTGAAGTCAGAGAGACTGAGTTGATTTTCACACCTGCTTCATAAAAGTTCAACTCTCCTAACACTGCCATATAGCATACAGATTGAATTCCAAACAAAAAGTTATTTCTATAAGAGTGCTGGGTGGGGAAAGGGAAAACAAACCCAGACAAAACCCAGTATTCTTTTTTCTCCTGAGGCTGAACCCTTCCTACACTGGGTTTCTTGCAAACAGATTCCCCCCTTAATTTAAGTGGAGTCAGATTGAGTGACATTAGTACAGCGATCACAACAAATAGTTTACCTTATATCACTGTTTATAGCCACAAGGTAAATATTTGGTTGCATCTTTAGAATGCATTCTCTGGAATCTATATTTTTCTATAACTGATAAGGTTATCTATCAGAAATTTTCCATTAATTATTTGTTTTGACAATATAAAGCTAACAGCTTCCTTTCAGGTTTACTGTGTAGCTGCATCAAGGGCCCCCCACTTCTTGTTGGTTTGAATTAAGCAAGAAGTAGTAGCTCCAAAATTTTGAGAGTCCTCCATCTGACCTCACTTGAGCATGGGATTTAGTATTTCACCATCAATTATTTGTGCACACATAAAGTTACATAAAACACTAGAGTCCAGAGACTCTCAGAGTCCAGGAGATGAGTGTGAGAGTCATCAGCATACCTTTTACTAATGCACCTAAAATGCTTTGTTATGCAAATTGATTATGACCAATGCAATTGCACCAGCAGCATTTCCTGTTGCTGGGGTCAAATGATTATTCATAGAACAAAGACAGCTTCACAGCTTCTAGGTCTGTAAAACAATAAAAGAAACAAAAATACCTCTAAGGTTATCACATCTTTTCACAACATACCGTAACTGTAACTTATATTTTACAGTTTTAATAAACTAATTGACACCTCTGGCTATTAGATTTTCTCCAAAATAATGATTTGCTTTAGCTTGGCTTTTCAAAACCCGGTAGACACACTTTTCATTACAAGATCCAGGAAAAGACAGAAAAGAAAAGAAGAAGCTTGTGGTTATTTTTGCACTTTTGGATATTCTGCATAAAATAATCCCATGCTTTTGTGTAACACCTGTTCTGTCTAATGTCCTGTTCTCATCACTGATTTACTGCAAGATCCTAGGAAGAGTGTTATACACCCTACTGTGTTTTAATGTATCCGTATATTGACATTAATGATTTTTTAATATGGACTTTCCTATGTACATCCCATTCTGATGGGTGTTGTGGCCAGCAATAGGTTTGCAGTTAGGAAACAACAGCTTCTTTTCTTTGATGGCTACAAATGTGCTAGAAATCACTTGACATCTTGTATTACCACAAAGAAAATACAGCTTTCTATTGTATAGAATACAACAGGTATTGGGATCAAAATCTTTTACTTTCCTAGATAACTCTTTCCTTCCTTACTACTGCACAATGCGTTGCTAATCTGTCTAACATCCACTTCCATGAGGATGCTCTTTACTAGATTTTTATGCCTTAAAAGCATAAACCCAGTAGCATCTCTGTAGCATAATGTATATTTCACATGAATTTCAAGCTGTTTGAGAAATTAATATTTAAGTTCATTGGATTAAGTGTTCCACGTGAAAACTGAAAGGTTAAAAGATTGTTGGTTTTGAACTTTTGTCAAGTGAATAATTGTGAGTAGAATTAAAAAAAAAAGGTTATTTGGTTTGCAAAACTTTGATCCCAAAACTACATTAGGGGTTAATCACACTCAAAATGAATGCACCAGCAGGCCTCCCTCAAAGTCTAAAAGAGGGGAAAAAATAATTACACTTTTGAAACCAAAGTGTGATTCCTTTGCATTTTCTGAGCAATTTTCTACTTAAAGAAGGAGCATTTAAAGGAATAGAGTGAGGCAAAAAGGAAAAAAAGCAAAAAAAGCAAAAAAAAAAAAAAGCAGTGCAATCACAGAACTCTAAGTTAACAACATTAGGAAAAAACCCACATAAATCAATGAAAACTCACTGAAGCCAACTTTAACTCAGAAAACATGAAAATGTCAGTTTCTGGTCAAAGCATTATAGTGTTTTCAAACCAAAATCTACTTTGAGGTTCCTCTATCTGACTGTACTGTCAGAGATTCAACTACTTCAAGATTATCAATTTCTTTTTTATTGTACATAGCAACCAATAAACCAAACAATCATCAAACTACTCAATACCTGGATGTCTAGTCTCTTACCATTTTAAATGTAAACAGAGGAGAAGAATCTTATAATCTTGAATGTTTCCCATTTTCTCGGCAGACAATATTTTCATGCTTTTTCTTCTCCTCTCCACCTCCCTCTCCTTCCTCCCTACCTGTCTCTCCTCCCACCCCTTCTGTAGACCTGCATTTGTCTTAAACACGTCTCTTATATATTCCCTTCCTCAGCCTGATGAGAGTCCTGTATTACCACCATGTAAATACCCTGACTCATGGTTTTCCTTCCAGATGGAGTTCCTACCCAAATTCTTAGAATATTTGACCATTATATCCCAGATACCTGCAATTATTCAGATTAGTGCTAGTGTTAAATGGAAAACTCATAATGTTGCAGTTACTGCCAGAGACTGTCCAGAAATGTCCCAGAAAGTCATTTACATTTACAGGATGTATCCATCTTTGGGCCAAACTGGGGTCCCCGATTTATAGCAATGGAATATTTTTCAGAAACATTATCTTTATATGAGAAATGTTGTCATCCACACTACTGTAAGCTAATAAAAGTAGCTATGCACCTTCTTTAACCTTTCCAAATTGTATAGTGGCCCTGTCTCCATACTCCATACATTTCTCCACTGGAACAACAGAACTTCAATACTTATGGACCCCTAGTCTGAGGAAACTACATAAGACTGGGGCAGCAGAGGGAAACATGAACTGAAGCTAGTAGGGGACTCTGCTTAGAACTTCACAATAAAAGCCTCTGCTTTCTGGCCACTGTAATATCCTTAGATTCAAAGATTTAATGTATAGCAGTAAATCTGCCAAAAAACCTTATAAATGTTTATGTCATTAAAAAAAAGCCATAATTAAATTTTCTCACAATCTAGATATGTGGAAAATTGACATTTCTGAAATTGGAATATTGAATTAATCTAATTATACTCTCAATACATAGCTTCAGAATTTCAAAGAACTGCTGTACTCAGTTCTGCTATTTCAGGATTCACCACACTGAAAATGTGACAATAAAGCAAGTGAAGCCTTGACAAATCTAATTCAGTTAATGTGAAATCTCTGTTAAAAAAGGAGAGATGAAGATCCATTACTTTCCTACTATATTTACCATATGCTCTCAGTACCTGTATATATATTCAACAAAGGATCAAGAGTTAATCTGATAATTTCTGAATATTTTGAATTGTTGCTTTCTAAAATAAGGGAGTAACTACTTGTATAAAAACAAACAAGCAAACAAGCAAACAAAATCCCACCCTACACCATTTACCTGCTTGAAGCCAGGTACAAGAGCTAAACTAGATGACCAGAAAGGGTAATGTGGGGTCTGTGGTGGGTAACAGAGCATATACCTCCTGCAGATTTCTTACTCTGAAGCGGCTGCTTTCAGACACGTGTAGTATATGAGAATTGCAGGCATTTGATCTCCAGGATCTCATTAAAAAAGGTAACTTTGGATGTTAAAAAATAGAAGAAAAAAAAAAGGTTTTCCCATTGCAAACATTCTTACTTGAGCTTAGAAAAAAATTCACATTACATTTTTGATGTGGCACCTCCTTTAGAAAATTTCAGGCCACAAAAGTAAATGATGCCAGTGAGGTATTTAAATTCACTTACTCAGGAAACTGTCTAAATCACAAGAATAGCAGTTGGTATAAACCAGATTAAATCCATCTGTCTGAAAAGTTTCCTAAGCTTGACTTACATTGTAAGAGAAGTCAAAATAAACTCGCCAAATAAAACTGACTGTCAAGTATCATTATAGATGATAATCTTACTAACTGAATTTGTTCTTGTTGAGCTTCTTTTCTTGTGCTGTTTTCAAAAAAATAAATCTATGATTAATAAAAAAACAAAAAACCAAAACCAAACCAACTTTTTATACCTGTCTTAAAATAAAGGAGTTATAATTTTCAAAAGATCTACAGAAGCGTTTGCTATAGTGTAATTCTTGAAACAGGAAAATGGCAGAGGCCATACCACGTATCATTCATTAAAGAATTCAGAATTATTCGATAAAAAATTCTTTTCAATTATGTTTTTTTAGAACAGAGATTGCCAGGAGAGAGATTCATTCAAAGGTAAAGATCCAAGCCAGATATGGGACCTCTAAACAAAAGGCATAAACTATATGATAAGCAAACTAAATGAATGCCACCTATTATCATTCTAAGGGCTGTATTGGGATCTAAAAGAGAATTAAGTGACAATCATTTTAAATATGTAGTTTTTCTACTCTTTAATATCTTTTTGAACATTTTTCAAAGTCACTCATCTTTAGGTAAAAATTCCAACAAACCCGTGATTTGTACTAATATTATAACCAAGGGAATTTTATCAGAGAGAAACAATCAAGCATGGAAACCTAAATGGCAATGAAGTTTACTTAGCTACCTGTGATACTGTCTGTTTCTGGTGCTTTTATTTAGTGGAATTAAGGATCACATGTTAAATCAATGGAGAGAAAAAAGTAATGATACTGATTAATAGCTGTATTTAGTAGAAATTAAAGTGCAAACCTGGAGACTGCAGGTTGAAGTTATTTAAAGGCTTCCTACATTGTCATTGTAGAGATAAAGCATAAAACCAAATTACTATGAAATGGTCTCTTCCAGTCCAACATTTACAAAGGTCTTGGAAGTAAAAGAGAAATTCCAGGAACAAGGAAAACAACAAAAGTGGACTAAGTTGGGATATTTTGTGTACATTGTGACTATGAAGCTCAAGAAATAATACTCAAAGCTACACTGAGTGTGCTCTGGAAGGTGTTCACCATGCCTAAACAATAATTTGAAAACAATATTCCAAGTCAGCCTATGATTCAGCCAACAAGTGATAAAACTAACACTATGAACTGTTACCATGAAGTAGAAAATTTTCCCCACGGAAGTGAAATAAAAAACCGTATAGAAACAGTACATTAAAATATTCTTATGGGCCATCTCTCTTTAGTACTCCAAATAAAATTTTCAACCAGTGGAAGATTTTTATCATCATTGAAAATCATAGTGACACTTAGGAAATTATTTCCACATCGTCTGGAAAGCTAATTACTTTGCTCTGTCTTTTACTTTGGTCACCATTCCCAATCTTCATGCTTACAAGGACCATTGTCTTGTATTAAGCCTCACATGTTGAAGGCTGTGGCAACATTGGTTTTAGACTAATTCCTGATCCACATTTATCACTTGTAAAACGACTACATGTTTGCAAAAGTAACAGCTTGTAAGAGAGGAAACCTTTCCAGGGATATGAAGAGCAGGAGAAGACCATAGTTGAATCTATATGTGACTTCAGGACTTCTTGCCATTTTTGCATACTGCCGAACTGACCCATTTCCAGTCACGTCTGCCTCTGTGTGTGGTGAGCTGAGGACTGTGCTCTGGTGCATCCATTCCCACTCACATACTTCCACCACTGAATATTTTATTTTAAAGCAGGCTAAGAGAGAGGCAAGGAAGTTATGAGCCCACCTCCAGTTCCACTGAGTGGTTGTGCTCACAACAGAAAACTCTGGCTTATATCATTATAGATATACATACATACATACAGGCATATATCTATATATACATATATATGTATATATATTTTTTTAAAAAATTATATATATATATTTAGCTAGAGATCTTGCACTGGAAAATTATGATAGTTTTTAAAAGAAGCACATGTTCTGTCTGCAGTTGAATAGAGGAATCTGAAAAAGATATTATGATATGCATCAGTACCACAAGCATTTTACCTAATTTGTTGTTTCTTCAGTCATGAGTTCTGAACATTGGAAGAAAAAAGCCCAAATGAGTTGGGCAATTATTATTATTACTTTTACAATGGATGTCAGCAGGATATACTTGGAATTAAGGGATGCCTATTACAAAATAACCAGAGATGATTCGCAGTGTTTAGAAAAAAACCTACAAAACATGACAACCTCCCTATATGTGTCACCATCCTAAATATATTTCAATGTTTTCAGTTGGAAAATTATTTAGTTTAAATTTATTTTAGTGTTTTAGATTTATTTCAGTGTTAAGGCTTGCTTTTCTTCCCATCATTGACATGTCTCATCTCAAAAACATTATTAAAACTGCCATGCAACACAAATCAAGATGGAAAGCATTTTTATATTTATCCATGTAATTACCTAATACCATTACACTAGTAAATCACTGCACCAGTAAATAATATTTAAAAAAAAAAAGTGAATAACAAAAAGCAGATACTGAGGTGATTTTAACGTAACTGAAAATTTCACAGAGGTATCCTATACTAGCACCAAAATTGACTTTGGAACTGGTTAAAAAGATAGTATTATTAAAATTTCAAAGAGAATTTGAAATTCCTTTCTACTTCCAAAAAACCTAACAGGTTTCTATCACTCTATTTTGAAAACAAAATAATAAATTGGGGATGGGGGGATTGGGAGGGGGTGGTTCCTGGTGACGGCTTGGGATTTTTTTTTACTATTGTGAAACATTTTCCTAGATATGAAATAGGGAAAAATAAGAGAATCAAAAAACAATTTGGTAATTCCTATAGCAAAATTCTGGCTGAGTGTGCTGGGAAGATGCTGGGATTTGGGTTTTTGGGGTTTTTTTTGTTGTTGTTTGGTGGTCGTGGTGGGCTTAGATTTTTAGCTATTACAGTAAATGTAGATTGTAACTGAGAACATTAGATTTTAACAGCTGTTGTCAATAATATTTTTTCTCAAAAAAATCAAAAAACTTATTGTACATAGCTAACACCATATACAAACCAACAATTGTCCCTGAGAATTGGCACCAGGAGGAAGAAAATCAAAATCATGTTATGATTTCCTTAAAATGTTTCCAGTCAAGATAGTCTTATCACTGACCTTTCAAAAGGTTTGTTCTCAATTGTGTATTGTATTTTAAACTAGGACATAAAGAAAAAAATCCTCTTAGTATGTTTTTTCCCCCTAGTATTAGTTCCCTGTATCAAGATTTGCAAGACCAAATCTTGCACATAGAACAAATAGTTAAATATACAAACTCAGAGCTCAGAGAAGTATATTTATTTAACTGCTTCATTCTTTATTGTGTTTATTTCAATGACTTGCATGAATTATTCAGTATGCTTTAGGATAGCCTAGAGAAAATGTTTTCTTTTAAAAGGCTTATTTCTCAGACATTCTTTTAAGTGAGTTAGATGGCAACAAAGTTTTAGAAACTATATCTATAAATATGGAATGATTTTTTTTAAACTAACTCATTCAAAAGTAAGTAATACTGTATTAATATGAAAAGACAATCAGAACTCTTGACCCAAACTCTTTCTTTTTTTAATTGTCTCAGCAGAATTCACTTCAGTCAAAGACTATTTTCATGTCTAAAACCAATTTCTGCTGAAAGACTGAGGGAACACTGCTGGTGAGTACAATACAGCACAATTGCTTCAATTTATGCCAAGCATTGTATTGGCCAACAAAAATCTATAGCAGTAGGCAACCCATCTAAAAACATATTGAAATTCACCTTGGTGTACAGTTGATATTTGTGTCCTTTTTGTCCAGGAAAAGAACAAGATATCCAAGAATTTTAATGTTGCCCAACAACAGTAGCAGTTAAAGCTGTAATTGAGTGTACAAACAAAACTCAGAACATTTTAACATGTTAAGCATTTAAAATATTAAGCATTTTCAATTTTTTCTCTCATAACTCATAATCACGGCAAATTTCTATTTTGTTGCCTAACAAATATAGACTTACACTTACAACATTTGTCTTATTAATGTAATATATCTGAAATCCTATCAATCTAAAACATCAGAAGTAAGAATTCAAAGCAATTACCTGTACCGATAAAAACGATCATACATTTTCATTTGAGAGCTTGTCTCTTGAAAGGCAATTTTGGTATTGATCTGAGAAAGATGATAACCTCAGAAAAAGTCTGCTTCATGCATGACACTAGCAAAGTTTCACGATTTAACTGATTCCATTATGATCTTGGTTTTTTAAAACCCATAAAGTCTTGATTCAGGTTTGGTTTATCAAGCTTCTTCTGCTTACATCTTACTTTATCTGAGAAAACTCACAGTTTAGAGTCTCTCTAACAAATTACCAGACAGAGGTTTGACAAAACAATTAATATTCTCCTTCAAATATATAATAGTACTGTGGAGAACACAGAGCCATCATGAGGACTTCAATCTCCCCTTGCCTTTAGTTATTTATTTATTAAGAAAAGTATGGGCTGAACAGGTATTGCTATCTCCTAGAGTTGCTTTCTACAAGATGTATGTGCAAATTCACTTTCTTATGTCAAAGGACAGGAAAAATCATATTCAATGTGAACCAAATGTACAGGTGTTCACTGCTGGCCCAGATCCAGGAGCTGAAGAGCTTCAAGTGCACACTTGGCTAAACTCAGAAAGAGCCTGGTCTTTGTGACACACTGGGCAGAAAAGGGAAACTTGCAAGAACAAAGTAAACCCTTTGGCAAAATCTTGATTTTGTGACTTCATTCTTATGAGTGCATCTGTCTGTACATGAAATTGATCTATTTTTATGACATTTTTTGAGGTAGCTGCTTTATTCAGACTTTTTTTCTCGTTTGGTTACAATTGATGCTTATCTCAGTTCTTTACTTATGATACTGTCTCATAAATCCCATCAAAATAGCCTGTTTCTAGATATTGTGGCATGCCTAGTCTTATTTCAATCAAAATATGAAATATTCTGCATGAATATATAAAACTGTAACATATCAACATACAAACAAATTAACATAATTATCCCTAATTCAACTTGAACACAGAGGTCTTCATAAGCTTTATGTATATAGCAGAATATTAACTTATAAGGACTAACTTTTAGATAGCTGAACATAGGAATTTTTATCTTATGAGTTAGCAATATTTACTGGGTAATCATCACAAATATTAACATAATCAATAGCTTTTATGATACTTACTTATATCTAAGCCTACATCCAATAGACATCTCTGCCTTAAAAGTACTTTCATCTGAATTTTTATTCCATACAACCCCCAGACAAAAAATCTAACTGCATTGAAACTTCATCAATAAAACACTCTCCTCTGCTCTAAGATTTTTAGAGACAAATGCAATAGGCTTGACTCCACAATAATCAGCTAATTTTTTCTACTCTCACAATAGTGCATGAAATCTTTACACATTAAGGTCACAGTTCTTAAAGAAGATTTGCAAGTTGCAAACGTCTAGTTATGAATTCATGAGCTGAAAATGTGCAGTCATAAAATTTACCAGTCCCACAGCCTAACATTTACAATGTGTGAATCTGAGGAGATTTATGAAGTTGTATAGTAGTCTTGAGCAGGTGATGTCAATGGCCAACCTCATGGAATGTTGGACCTTTTTTAAACTCACAGCTCCTGTATTGATAAACTTCAAGAATGTGTATAATTCAGCAAAAAAGGATACAAGAGTATTTTCAAATAATTTAGGAGGCAGACACAGGCTCAGTTATATTTTTCTTATTGTCATGACAAAAACATGACCAAATACTTTGAAGGGGAGTTCTATTTGCCTCTAACACACAGCCTCAATAAGTCCTATTCCTGGTGAGATCACTGACTTTAGCAACCAGTGGTTGTAATGGTTTGTACAGCTTACCAATTGACTAAGTGCTAAGAGTGAAATGGTCTTTGCCTCTTTCACCATAAACTCCCTCAAGCCAGTCAGTCCATCAGATACACCACTTGTACCAATCAATAAAAGTACACTTTCAATCTTGCCGTCTTTTCGGTGTTACTAAGGTCACTAAATCCCTACTCTTAAACTCTTAATTCATTCTTATTAATAGTGACTCACTGACATCACAGTAATGTTCCATGTAATGCCTCAAGAGAAGAGTTTCCAACACCAGACAAAATAGTGTTCTTCAGAAAACTGAACTATAGACATTGTTCTTGGAAAAATTGAAAAGAATGAGATGTGGCAATAAAACCGGTTTTGGTTTTGTCTTGTTTTCAAAACAGCTGGCCATACAATTGTAGAACTAGGTTTAACACCTTGGGACTTCACCATAGTCCCTGATTTTGTGCCTGCATTGTTCTAATTTTATTTCAGATGCACCTTCAAGATATTTTAACACTAAAGCATAGAAAGTTGAAGCAATGTATATACTTTGATATCCACCATTTAATTACTATAAACCATTTAAATTTCTTGATGTAAGCTCATAGTGGTAATGCAAAGCAGGAGGCATATTTTGAACAACTTTAAAGTAATTTTTTTCCAATTTCATGTATTTCTGTCAGTAATATACAATATTTTATACAAAAAAGATATTTTGTATGAACGTACAAAGTGCATATATGACAGTGTTTTCCTAAGACTCCATTCGGAAAGGTATCATGATAACAGAGAAAATCCTCAATATTTGATAGACTCCTATTTTATATCTACAAGAGTGAAAGTATTTTTGAGGTCATAATACCTGAAATCTCCATTTTCCTTAAACCAAAACATTTATGTCTTTCCTTCAAAAGGGCATCAGTTCTTGTCAGTCTTTCAAGAATACTTAGCAGCTTGTAGCACTACAGTGATTCTCATTACTAGTCAAAGTACTCATCAATTGTGGTTTTTCATAGTGCTTGTTCTAAAAGTAGCTAAGGAAACCATTTCCTCTTTCAGGGTTTCTTGATTGCTAATAACAGTGGGCAAGATACTTTCATTTCAGTCTCACACAGATACTTTCTGCAGCTCCAATTTATATGAATTTGCCTCAGTCTATAGCTTTATTCATTCATTTGAACTTCAGAATTTAAAGCAATGAGCATTTGAATGAAACAATTTTCCCCTTTTTCACATCAAAACTATGCAAATTGATGAACAGAACTTTTTCATTTCTCACTGGGGAACAACTGCTGTGTTTATTTTCTGCTGTTTCTCCTCCCACTCACTTAACCATTTCTCTTTTTATTAACATTGGTTTATACAGCAGAGTCTTGTAGTATGGTCATGATTTTCAATAAGCAGTCATGTATATAATGGAAAATTAAAATGGGCCATGAAAAGTACCTGTAATTAAATTCATAACAAGTGCAGAGATTTCAAGAGTTCCAAGGATTTTGACATGGGAAATTTGCCAAGGAAGACCTCATATGGCAAACAAGGCAGTAGGCAGTACTCAGGGCACCCAGAACACAGTGTGTTCTTGACACATGGTTCTTCAAGACATTCTAAAGTCATTAATTTAACTTTCCACAATGTCAATGTTCAAAACTTATTTCAACTATATAAATCATGAATGTCATCTTTGTAAATTCTTTAATCTCTGTTCTTGTTTAGGAACTGAATTGTCAGCGTTAAGATTCAGAAAAATCTATTGCTTTCCAGACTTTCTGCTTTCTTTTTTACAATTATGAAAGTATATGGTTAAATACTTAATAAAAAAATGTCCAAATACTTTGGACAGCAGCCTAAGTCATATTTTAAATAATGTATTTTAATAAATATTTTAATATAAAGACTCTTTTTTAATGAACTAGCATTATATCCTAAAAAATTCTCCTGATATTCTGGGTTTCAAGTGTATTTTCTCCTTTTTATCATCCTATTTCCAAAAAAGTACATTTTCCCAATATGACTAAATCTTTTCCTCAACTCAGATCTGAACTGTTCCCAAATAACCTGTTCCTGTATCTGTCTCTGAATTGGATCCTACTGGTCAGGGGCAGAAATTAAGTAGGAAAAAAAACCCAAACCAAACCAAACCCCAAAACACAACAAACCCTTTGTAGCTTGCTTCTCCCCTCCCTTTTCATCCCACATTTTCTCCATTATTTCACATAATAATCTATTGATCTACTCTTATTTTATAAACCATCTACCTGCCTCTGTACTCCCAGTGCATTCCCTGAATTCCTTTGTACTTCTAGTATTATTCTCCTTTCCTTTTCAAACTGATGTCCCTTTCTATTGCCAAAGTGCAAGTGTCTCTCTGTGTCTTTTACCATCCCTTCCTCAAATCTCTTCTTAGTTCTCTAAACTTCCCTTTCAAGATTTGGTAGCCACACTTTTCCAAGCTACCGCCTCTTGAACTAGTGAAGATTCTCTTCTGTTCAGTTTTCAGTCTTTGCTTTTCCCCACATGGCAACTACTCCTAGCTAACATTTGACACATAGGAAAAACTCCGCAGTGCACATGGTGTAAAACAAATCGGGCTTGATGTAATTTATTGATTTATTATTGATATGTAATTAACCAGCAATCAGTGACCTATGCACACAGGATCAGTGTCCCTGATTAAACATTTCAACGACAACAGGAAGACAATTCACAAAGTGTCTTAAAATGTTTAAATCTCGTAGATGTTTATTAACATCCTTTCATGACTAATACTGAAAAGGTCTAGTCATGTACACAAACCCATTCAAGTATACACTTGCTGCAGGTTTATTTGTGTGCCTCCCACCGTTTGGGCCAAAGATGTGCATCCCCTCATCTGCAGATCCCTCTGTGAGAGGTGTGGGTGCTACAGCTCTGCCTGGTGATATCTTTGCCAGTGATACCACTTTGGGGATAAAGACTTTCGAATACACTGTGTCCCTATTCCCTACCCACCTCTCATTCTCTATACTGAGTTTTTTATTTTTAATTTAGCCCATGACATTACCCTTACCATCACTTATTCCAAATGCCTGCATGCTTTCTCATAATATTCCTGTTTTTTAAAAGAAAGTCTCTATAAACATCCACTGAGTGACTCACCATCATTTTTTATATCCCCTCTTAGTAGACTGCTTTCTTGTGACAGTTGAGAAAAAGTTAACAGAGCTTTTGATATGCTGAGATCATCCTGCTGATCAATGCATTCTCACTATCTCCTTTCACTCCTCTTGTTGATATCTTGTTTCCTTACTTTTATGTTATATTTGTAAGTTTTATGTGTGTGAGGGGGAAAATGGTGTTGTTGTTTTCATGCAGTGTCAAAACCGCATTATTTTTCTCCATGTTTTGAGGTTCAAGCCATACAGTAATATAAATTGCTATATTTCATAAAAAACACCATCCATTGAATGAGTGTTTGTTCAGGGAGTGCTCCATTATATAAGGGAATTGTGTGCTCCAGTAAAGTATCCTTCAGAAAAGAATACAATCATCCCAAAAGTCACACAAACAAAGGATGCAAACATGAAGAGAACACCAAGAAATTATCAAGGAATTGGTGTCTTTTCTCACAGAAATATGAATCTCAGAAACAAATAGCATAAATCCCTCACTACTTTCAAGCAACATTATGGGGAATAGTAACAGATGTTAGATTATTTTAAAAAACCTAAATATATTATACATCTCTGATATAGCAGATGAGCATTAAAGGCTCAAGTTTTCTGTGAGGTTTTGCATATCCTAAATTTAGTTTTTCTTTATTAATCATTTTTCAGTTTGATTACTGGAGTATTTAAAATAGACAAAAATAATTCAGTGTAGAAAAAGGTGAAATCCCAGCCAGGTTGCAAGAGAGCACTATTTTTATTTTGAGAAATGGCTTTTTTCTTTTTCTTTATGAGGTAATGTTGTTATCTTGGTGCTTCCAAAGCATGTGATAAAAACCTGCCAAAGAGAATGACAGCCACTGTGCTCACAGACCCATCATTCAATTTGAAGAAGGGACCTTACATGATGCTGTATGTGCCACCATAAAACCTATGACACCTACAATCTCATAATTACCAGCATACTTTGCTATCTTCTATCCCTTGGGTCTCCCACTTGCCTCAGTAGCTATAATCCCTTCTTCCTTCTCCAGACACATTACAGGCACTGACTGAAGTTCTTAGGGGTAAATCCAACTGCACTGCAGAGCAATTTTTTTTCCATGGAGCCAGAGACATGTCAGAAGAGCTGTAATCACCTTAATCTATTCAAAAAACTCCTTGCTCTTCCTTGCAAGTACTGTAAAGTTCTAGAATGAACCTCCATATGTTTTTGTTTGGCTTATGGTGAAGGTTCAGAGATAGTTTCCAAAAAAAAGGAATAGTAAAACAAGAATTGTTCAAAGATTTTCCACAGCAATTTTAATTAAAGATGAGAGTTCACGTTTACAGTACCTTTTAATAACATTTTTAAAACTGCATAGTTTCATATCCCAAAGCACACACTGAAGTCCAGGTCAAGGATTCATTGTCTTTGTATATATTGTCATAAAGTAGTCTTGGAAGTGAGCATGTGTCATGGAAAAACAATGTAAAAGCTTTTCTTATTGTAGTCGTCATTAAACACAGAGGTGAAATGAGGAAGACTTTCCAAGAGTTCTCTCATTTAGAAATGAAGTAAAAAGTGATCAACACTGAAGTAATTGTTTTGTTGGAGAGAGGCAAAGGCTAAAAATGCAAACATGTCTATTTCACAGGAAATACAATTCACTCCTGTAAGACTGTCACTACTGATGTATTGACCCGTGAGCAATAAGAATCACACTCTGATTTTGCAAGCAACCCTGAGACTTACAAAGCTTTTACATGTTGATGTCTGTTATCCATGCATATTTATCATTTCTGCACACAAAACAGAATTCAAAAATCCTCCATAAACCTTCCAAGCTTATGAGACCTGTGACTACTTCACAACACTAATGTATGGATTAGATCAAGACATTCAAATTCAGTTTCTAGATCTTGGCCTCTACTGTAGAGAAGCAAAAGTTCTTGCTTCTGTCAGCAAGAATCACTTTACTGATATATATTTCCAAAATTATTTTTAGATACGTGGACCCTTGGTCCTTGAGGCTATAAAACTTTTCTTCACAGTTTGGGTGCATTGCTTTCTCATTATAATGTCCTATTTAACTTGCCTGTCTGGAAAAAACATCAATATGTTTCCAAGCCCATTAGGCAAGACTGGATTTCTGGTGTCCAGGCATAAAAGGCACAGATTTTTGCCATCATTAACTAAGAGTTAAATAACCTCGAGACTTTCACAAATTCTATGCAATGCAGACTGACACTATAATTAAATTGTTGTGATGTGTGATTTGTATAGATTGAACTGAGAGTTGTAACTAGATTAATTACACGACTTGCACACACTGCCTGCAATGAGTTATACTACTCTAAATAGCTACAAGAATTAAGTTCTAACACAGACTATATACAAAATATATTGGCTCTGACCAGATTAAGTACTAGAATGAATAGATTTACAGCAAATATACCCACAAAGTAAAAGTCCCTTGCAATATAAAATACAAGAGAAGCGAACTTACTGTGCACAGTAAAATGCAATCACAGATCATTCTCAGTAGGGTGATCTGGTACAATCTACTGTATTTTAACATGGTATAAACTTATATAACCTCATTTGTTTAAACAATGGATGTGTCATACTGCTTAAATATGATTTTCTAGAGAATAGTGGAAACACAAGATATGCCTAATTTGCCAAGAAATTCCCCATTTGTTTCTGGTCCCTCGATGCTGGGTCCTCAGAGAAGAGTAGGGCTCAGTCATTGTGTGGTACGGCTAAGGTCAATATCTTCTGGACAGGGTTAG
Organism: Orthonyx spaldingii; assembly: GCA_013397795.1. Lineage (NCBI taxonomy): Eukaryota > Metazoa > Chordata > Aves > Passeriformes > Orthonychidae > Orthonyx > Orthonyx spaldingii. The sequence goes on from VZTJ01001071.1 coordinate 376,429, forward strand.
CCTTTACCACAGTGGATACTAATTTTCCTTTATCCTAGAATCCAGGTATGGTACAGATAGAAAGCTAGAGTGAGATTGTGGGGTACTCCTTGGATCACTGTAAGTACTAAATAATTAAACCCTAGCTGAAATAATCTTTAGGTTTCACACCAAGGAACAAGAATGGGCTAAAACTTTGCTTTTTCCTGAGAGATGTATGCTTAGTACCCAGTTTAATCCCTTTGCTAATTCCACACAAGGAAGTTTTTCGAAAGCATATATATATCCAACAAAGTTCTGCCTGCCTCCCAAAGTAAAGGGAATGATAGAAAATGGCACTCAGATAGAAAGAAGGCTGCACACAGGAAAGAGGAAAAGTTAATAAAAACTTTGTGAAAATTAAAGCTGAATTTAAGCTTATAAAAAAAATGAAGGGACATGACCTGCTTTAGTTAAGATCCCAGAATATCACAGCAGTTTCATGAGAAAACCAGGGAACTTGTCTACAAATTCTTCTATAATCCTGAAAGCAGACCAGGCTTCCTCACACATCTATAGCAAAATGCTTTTACAAGGTTAGGAATCAAATGTTCCAGCACCCACCTACATGTTCTTAACCATGGTAGTCTATTCAAACACAGCACATAAAAGTTTTTAGTCTCACATAACTTTAAAATCATTATTTGTTTTAAAAGACAATTTGACTTAAGTAGTTTACCTGTGAGGAAATTACACATGCATACAAAAAACAGAAAATAGAACAAGTGAATTTAATATGTAAAATAAATATTCAGTTTTCTTTTCTGCTATGAGTAAGTGCCTAATGGAAAATGGGAGAAGAGGCTGATAGGCTGGGAGAGAAGGAAATATAATGCTGATGCTAGAGATGTTCATTCTTTTATCTGCAAAAAGAAATAAAGAAATCTAGGCCTTGGCAACAACAACAAAAAAAGAAGAAAAAAAAAAAACCAACCAAAAAAAAAGTGATAGAATAGGCTTCCAGATATGGAAGCTGTGTGAAACTCATTTAGCCTGTCTCTGTCACCAACTCCACACCATGGTGTAATAAAAAGCCTAAAACACAGGTATAAATCACAGAAAGGAAAACTGTCAACTGTGATATTGTTAAGATAAGCATAAGCCAAGGCAAAACTGAATTATGCCTAGACACTTAGACTAGAGCTTTTCCATGTGTCAAAGAACAGCCTACATTAGAAAAAGGATGCTTTCAAAATGAGGCGAGAAAAAAGTCAAATTAGGTTCAGGAGGATTTCTGAGCAGCATAAAACTGAGGCTACAGACCAAGTATTTTCTTTGGTTTACAATTTTATATTACTGTAATACTTGAGCAGCCTACAATTTGCATGCATTCTTATCCCATGGAGCTATCACATTTCTCCCTAAAGGCAGAATATTTGAGCTTTGTCTATTTCTGCAGTAACTCTTAGTTGGTAGTGGTTTTTTTTATTTATATATTACTCTTTACTTTCCATCTATTTCTTGGGTTTTTTGGTATATCTATTCCACTAACCATAGAATTAATTTATCACAATTGGGTTTTCCACTACTAGCTACTGATCAGCTTTTTATTGCTGTTGCAAGAAACAAAGGATAAGTTATAGAAACAGAGAATAAGTTATAGAAACAAAGGCTATATTATGGCAGTCACCTCTCCATAGTAAGAGTTCATCTGACTCACTCAGACTGTGCTTCAGGCAAAATTGATAAGTGAAAAGGCTAAAGAGATTAAGGGTATATTCAAAGCACCAGTATTCAGAAACAAGAAAGACTGCAGGCCCCAATTACTCCAACTAATTTCCAAAAAGAAATTAACTTCTAATGACAAGGGTCCTACGTTTATGTCACATCATTTCTGATCCTAATATCATCACAAAGTACCGAGCTGATTTATATGTCTCAATTTCTGATCTATTAAGTGAATATAGTCATGTCCGTATTACTTCACAGAGGTTTTAAAAGGCTAAATTCAAGAAAGTGAGAACTTCTTGAGTAGTATGATGTTGAAGAAACATAATAAGCAATTTTCTGGTAGGAATTCCATTTCCTGCAAGAAGAAGAATCAAAACTATTAACAATAATAATAAACATGTAATGAAACCTATTAATACCATATCTCTATATAGTGAAAAATGCTGTTTAGTGGAACTTCAAATTCTAGTTATGTTTTCAGTTTTTTTGACAGGTATTTGCTCCCTCAATTTCGCTCATCTAAGGAAAGTCAGCTAATTTCTTTCTTGGAATCAAACAGTCCAAACAAGGAGAAACAGAACATAAAAACCCATCTTAGAATTGAAGTGGAAACCACCCTCATGACTTATTAGGATTCAGTCTGAAACATAGAATTAAGTCAATGTGAGCTGAATCTAGAAAACAAGGGAATCTAGATGAGCGAAGAGAATTCAGAATTCAGACCCAAGTCCAGGTGGCGCAGAGTTTGCAGACGTGTTCTAAGGTGCCCAGAGCAATGCCTGAATTCAGATCCTAAAAATACATACATATATACATTTGTTTGATGACAGCTAACAGCCCTAAGACAAGCTCTGAGACCAGGTTCCCTATGTGCACATTGTCCTTAGCTACCCTAGCTATGATAGACAGTATAGATATAAAAACCTGTGGAAGATGAAAGAAGCAAAATTCTGAGATAAAAGGACCACAGTGTAATAAAAGCTTTATTTTAGAGGGTATATATTTTCTGTACAAAAGTATTTTTATCACCGATCAAAAGAAAAGCAGAAGACATGGTGAGGGCTTAGCAGATGACATTTCTTGTCATGTGTTGTGCACAAGTGATCCTTTATACAGCAGCTGGATTTATTTGTCTTAGCATTTGTGGGTGTCAGATTATGACTGGATAAAATTAAATTTCCTAGAGATTTTGCATAAGAAAATCACCTTCCTCAAGAGCTCACACTTTTTCTTATACTAATTTCCTGCACTCAAATCCACATTTCTGTAAAAGAAAGTTTCAATTTAGATGCACAAATATTCTTTTTCTGGTTCAAAGAATGATGCCCATTTCCTAGAGAGCAAAAGAGCACAATGCAATTTACGTACTGCCAGCAGTTGAATGCTGAGCCTGTGTCCACTTAATAATGACTTATTTATAGAGAGGTTAAATCATCATCATCACCTTCTTGGTGACTGAGAGAAAAGATATCTGAAACTTGTTATGGTGGATCAGGATTACTTTTTTTTTTTTGTGAAACTATTAAAACATGCTGCAAGAATTATTCATAAGCATTGAAACAGAAGAGATATAAAACAATAAAATGGAACTGTATCTGCACTAATTAGCACTAGTAATTACTCTGTATCATGTAGTAGAAGTAAATGTAGAATAAAAACTAACTAATTCTTAGTTTAAATTAAGCAGGAGAGAGCAGACTAGCATGATCAGTGCCAAAAAGCCCCCAACTACATAAAAATATATCTAATATAATGTAGAATTTTTTTTTTTTTTTAATTCTATAAGCAGGCAAAGCTGTTGGGTTATAAATGACCAAGTCACCTGAATGGTTGACAGCGGTAAATCCGTTCTGTGCCATGTGTAAACATTGCTTAATGTCTGCAGAGGGGACAGGAAAGATTAAATATATTGATGTAAGAAGCATGAAAAAGACAAATAAGATAAGTCTATGGGCAAATATTTCTACACTTCTAAATCTGAGATAACTTCATCCTAACACGTGTGTATCTGGGAGCAGGTCCTGATTCCAATACAGTAAAACAGATATTTTGAAGATATGAAGTCACTTGACTGCACCTACAAAAGTAAGCAGTCAACACACAGAAGTATTCGTTGGATACATCCTATGAATGGCACCTTGTTCTAATATCAATAAGAAAGAAAATAATTTACTAATAAAATTGACCTGTATGGAAGGTAGATCACTGGATTTAAACAGAAGTTGCTGCCTTCAGACTCTCAGTTGTTTTCATTCTTTTCACCTCCCCTTACCTTTCCATCCTTTTTAAGACACTAGAAGCACATGAATGCTACCCACATCTTTGGAAATAAAATATTTGATAGTCTTAAATCTGGACGTTGAAATAATTTTCAACACAACAGAAATTTTACAAGTTAAAAGGTAAATGGGCATCCTCTATCCTTTACCCTACAGAAACACACACACACATACACACACATTCTATATCTGAGAGAGGGGAAGCCTAAATGTACCCTCTAATTACAAGCTAGCAAAGAGATTATCTATTCTTTGAAAGGTGATTTTTTTCCTGCAGTGTAGAAGATGGTTCATGACCTTTTACATTACAACCTCATATCACCCTTATCGAATTTCAGTAATGTCAGGTTCTGTCAACCAAGATTTGCAATGAAATCCCAAAGTCATGACAATAAAATATGAAATGTAGATTTAATTTTAATAACTCCTTCGGAATCTTCATCAGTATTTAATATTTATATGATAGATTCCTTTATAAGCATTTAGACTTATATGTGTTATACTGTTCTATTACATACACACCTATAAATAACAGGGTTCTAAGCTTTCGCAAACAACTTTTTTCTTAAGGTGTATAGGAAGATAATTGGCCTGAAAAAAGGCTATTTTCCTCAACCCACTTTTAGTCTTGGGTAGCAGGTATTAACACCTGCCACAATACTTGTAAAACAGATGGTCAAAAGCCACAGTCATTAATTATTGCATTAGAGACATCCAGGTGCTAAAATTGTGGATAATCTGCTGCATTCTTTCACAAAGATCATTTATACAGGTAATGTAGAAACTTATTTCTATTTTGGACTTTTTAAGCTGGTATAGCAGAGTAGTGATAGATCATGTTGCATTACATTGCCTTCCATACAATCTTGCAGTGTGCCAAGATAACTAATGACTTTCATAGTGTATCATGAGAAAATTTAAACGCAGCACCAAAACTAATGTACAGATTTAGTGTCCACTCCTTTCCTTCCTACTCCATCTGGTAGAGAGATACCCTTCCAATCTGGGGGAGTGTGTAAAAGGAATAAACTGTTTTTATCCTTCTACCTACGTGCAGGAGTACCTGCAGCTTGCCCAGTGTCTCTCATCTGAAGAGATGGTGATTGTTTATTCTCAGTCAATGCCTGCTGTGATTTTGTTGATGCAACGGGGTATCACATTTGAAAAGCCAGCCATCTGAGAAGCACTGAATTCAGTAAATTTCCCAGGGCCTTTCCCTTTGTTTCAACATGCAGTCTATGAATTTTTGCCTTAAATGAATCTGAAAATTACAGTGTGACCCAGAAAAAATCTGTTGCTGCTACTGATGCACAGTAAAGTCCAGCTTGGATCTGTTGTAAAAGTCAGTTTCTCACTGATTTCATGTTTTAGATATTGTACATGTTTCTGCGTTAAATTACAAATCTATCAGGGTTGAATATTAATCAAGCTGACCTCAGTTTTAAATATATTACCAGTTATGATAGTTTTACATAAAGAAAATGACCAGCTAAAAGTAGAGATATAGACCAGTGTCTCCAACAGAAACTAATAAAATTGCACTTTTTCTTCTATGTAACATCCTTTTTCTTGTGTGTGATAAAAGGATGGCAGCTGTTCATATGTACCATGAGATTGCTGTACTCAGAAGCCACACTCCTCTCTACACAAGCAAAGGAATAATTTTCGTTGTGAGCCTAATGAAATAATAATCACTGGAACAACAGGTATAATTGCTGTCAGCTATTACTATGCTACTCCATTGGAGTGTATGATTCTATTTTGATTGTTCTTTTCCCTGCTTGACAGATGGCAAATTGTCTTAATTGCCCATTCACACTCCGAAACCTCTTTAATCTCAACCAGTTGCCTTCTTGAAGACCATCAAGCAGAAAACATGTTCATCCAGCTAAGCATGATTATAAACTGTCTTTCTAATCATGCAGCAGTTTACCACTCAAAGCAGTATTTATACTATTACCATAGTAAGAGGAATAGCTTCCTATATTAATATAGGTCATCCTCTGACAACCCATGTCCTACTGCACACCATGCTGACAACAAAGGAAAAAATCAGCCCTGCAAGTCCAGACAGCTTTCCTCCATTCAAAGTGTTGTAAAATGTTTCTGCTCTCTGAGCAAAATATAAGCCTTCCTCATTTTCCTACTCGCCCTCTGACAGTAATAACTATGAATCCATTCCCCTTGTACTTATTATGTGAGAAGCATAGAAAGCTCACTACTGGCAGTACTGTTTCCTACTCAGATACTGCATTAATTTTGCAGTTCCTAAAAGGGAAATGTCATGTTTCACTAATCAAAGATTAATGCGTTCAGTGTTTTCTCTGAAAGTATTTCCTAATGCAGAACATATTTCCATAATCACCACCCATACTCTCTTTTTTTCTTCCACTTTTTATTTGAGGTACAACACCAGGCTGAGGTCATAGAGTCATGGAATCAGAGAACAGGTTGCAGTAGAAGGGACCTTGAAGTTCTAGTGATCTTCTAGTTCCAACCCCCCTGCCATGGACAAGGATATTTTCCATGAGACCACGTTGCTCAAAGCCCCATCCAGCCTGGCCTTGAACATTTCCAGGAATGGGGCATCTACAGCTTGTCTGGGCAACCTGTTCCAGTGCCTCACCATATTCAATTAGACATCAATTTAGTTAACACCTAACCATTACTTTAATGTCCTGTGAGATTTAAAGCTTACATGGTACTTGTGGAAATTCAGTCTAGAAAATAATTAGCTGAATGGCACTGATCAAAAATTTACATTCTCACAATTATGGAGACTCTTCCATCAGCAGAGAAGACAGCAAAATTTGCACACAAAACACAAACAACAAACCACAGAAATCCCCAATAGCTACAGGCAATGGCGGCTACTTGGACTTGAGAGATCAATTGTTCAAGGCACTGCAGGTAACTCACTTTTACACATATGTAATTTTAGCTTTAAGACTATTATTGATTAAAAAATATCCAGTGAAACTTTATTTCATAAGTGTTTTTTAGAGATGCAGTATTGCTTTTTCCAATTAAAACTCCTTCAGATTCAGAGGACTGTGTTGCTCTGGTCCAGTGTGGGATGCTGAAATCTCACAGATGCTGTGAAACATCCTCATTATTATTTAGACAGTCCTATTTAAAATAGTATCTTTTCTATCTTCACTATATCCAGGAAAGCTCACAGCAATTTTATTTGGAAATTCTGAACCCACAATATATAAGAATTAAGTGTGAATTATAGAAATTATCTACACGTGTAGCATTTTACACTTGAATATTAACATATATTAAAAACTTTAAAAAAGAAAATTTTATCTAAAAAATGTAGCAATTACAAGAACAAAGATTAGAAATGTGAGAAATGGAAGAGAGGCTTTAAAAATATTTAAATGTTTGATTAGAACACTACTGTTCAAATAATTTTTCTTCTAGTTATTTGACTAGGTATAGTCAAATGTTTAACCTCTTACCAATATATTTTTCTATCCTTAATTTTGAGGACATGGCTTTTTGGCTATACCAAGCCTACTTTGTTCTAAAAAATCTAATGGAGCAAGAAATCTTTTGCCTGTTCCTCTTTTGCCTGTTCCTTGAAAATATTCAGTTTCAGTAATTTCCACATTTCATATGGACGTACACGAACAATGTTTCAAAGGGAGATTGACATAACAGTGTGATTTATTAACGCAGTCCTATGGGGTGGTTTGGGGTGGATGGAGGCTTCTGCTTTTACCAGAACTGTCTTGGAGGCTCCGAAAGACCACTCTGGCCAGTTGTCCTAGTTTGAGGACAGGTGTCTGCTAAGGAAGGCAGGAGCCTCCCTTGGAATAGGAAATGTAATCCCCTTCCCTCCGAATTAGTATAATTTTGAAATTAAAGGGGCTTTCAGGCAATGTTGTGGGAAAAGGAATAACAGTTCTTTACTAATATATATATATATCTATATATCAAGACAGACAAACAACAACAATGGCAACCACAACAAACAAGAACAGAGCAAACCCCCAGTCCAGTCTCTTCTTGCTCCCTGTTAGCAATTGGGCAGGACGGGTGCGATGGCTCCTCCTCGGCTGCAGGGGGCGCTGTAGCGCAGGTCTCGGCTGTCTCTCCCTGGCAGTGATGGCAGGCACGGCCCCAGCAGGGATGGAGCCTGGACTTCTTGT
>VZTJ01001071.1:384642-417216 GCA_013397795.1 Orthonyx spaldingii
AAGGGATGAATTCAAACAGCAGAGCTGTCCCACCAACGTATATCTGCGGTTTTGGGACCTCTCGGCTTCCTGGTAGTTCCCGGGAAGGGCTCAGCTACTCCAACAATTTATTTTATTAAAACTAGAGTATTTGGGATTACAGCATTTGTTCCAGATGTGAGAAGAAAGTTTAAGTTCATGCCTGTCCAGTGTATAACAGCATCATGACCAGACTCTCACATCAACTTGGGTGCTTGTTTTTATTGGGTTATTATTATTACTATTACTATTATAATTATCATTTTCATTATTATCATTAATATTATCATCATTACCATTACTATTATTACTATTACTATTTTTATTATTTCACTTTATTTCAGTTATAAAACTGTTCTTGTCTCAATACAGAAGGTTTAGAGGTATTTTACTTTTTTTCTAATTCTTCTTCCCATTACACTAAGGCAGGGAAGGGGGATTGAACAAGTGGGGACATTGTACTTAATCGTCAGCTTGGGTTAAACCACAACATAAAGAAAAGAAGGGAAAAATTGGTGTAAACTGAAATTCCTGAGTGTATGAGTTGGATGTCATTAAAGAATGTCTTCTTTTTCATTCCACTTACTTGGTTGTTGCGGTTTAAATGGATTTAGGTATTCCATCTAATCTGCCCAAGATATTTCCAAATTCCTCTATCGATCTGCTACTAAATAATCATACTTATTATACAAGTCTTTCCTTGTACAAACCATAGAACAAAATTCACCAATTCTTTAAAATAATATGAACTTTTCAAAATTGTTATTTTTAAGTGGAGATTCATGTTCTGTGAATTTCACATTTATTTTAGGATTTGAGAATGCTTGGCCAACTCGATTTCTTCCATTACATTTAATTCTTCCTTCTGTCTACTGAGTAAATTAACTACTGTTCCCGACAAATATTCTCCAAAGGGTGACACCATCAGTCCCCATACATGTGTGCTTCTTGACACGGCAATAAGAAAGAGTATAAATAATCTCCTTAGAGACATATTCCATTTTACTACCCAGGTACAGCCAAATTATCTCATCTGACAAACTCCACTCAATTATCACTGTCTAAAATTTGTCATTATAGTCAGTATATTTCGTTCTTGGATTTCCCATGCTGACTTCCATTTACAGTGATGTGTGAAGCACAACAACAGCAAAATCAAATATGTCATAGAAAACATGACTACAAGTAATTCCCAAAGTGCTACAGTAAATCCTTAACAATGGCAAAGGAGAAGTAACTAAGCTTTCTTGGCTACATAAAGAAAAAAACCCAAACAAACTGAAAACTAAAGGAAAAAAAAGAACAAAACCAGCAACAGCAACAACAAAAAAAACCCCAAAGCCAGAAACTTTTCTGACAGACTTTCTCTACCACCAGCATTTTGGGCAGGTTTCTGTATGGTGCTATTCATTTTTGTTTGACACTGATATATAAAGTCTGTGATGTTCTCCACATGACTCCTCTTGGTGTTTCTTCAAAAGTGTGCTCTGAGGCCAATACACTCCTGAACAAAGAAATTGTCTTTCCACCACCTTTCAGTGATGCATCAATAAGAGATGGGAAGAGAAAGAGAGAAATAAGAGACTTAGACAAAACAGAAAAATAAACTAGCATGACCCAAACATCAGTCCTTGTCATTTTCCAGTTGAAACAAGGTAAGTTGCAACAGCTATGAATGCAGAAATTCGCCATATTGAAATTCATTTTAGGTCATCTAGCATTTGCCAAAAAAATGTAAAAAAAATAAAAATAGATATGTTTCAACTGGTCAATTAATTTAAGTGAAAATTAATCATAAAAATTAATTTAAAACATTTAAAAAAAGAATTTTAGAGTATGCTTTCATATGTCATTACTCAATCAGATTATCCTGTAAAACTTTTTTACAGAATCAAGAGTTTCCTCCCCTAACACAACATACATATAGTATCAACATTTATCCTGCTTTTCCAGACAATCTCAACTGCCTATAAACAAGCCTGCATATAATTCAGGTCATGTTTTCTTCATCTGACTGCAACTACTGACTTTATGTTGTATGATTTGTACTTTATAATGTGATATTGCTTATTTTCAGAAGGGCAACATGGACAGTGCACCAAAATCTTATGTTCTTCTTCCTCTTCTTCTCCTCTATCACTTCTCAGCAGAAAATATCAAACAGGATCCAATAAATACTGTAAAATCTTGTTTAGGTCCTACAGCACAAAAGTGACCTCTAGACTCTACTACCCACACACAAATTTTAATGACCTGTAAAAGAAAAAGAAGTGGGGAGAAAAAAATCAAGCATGATGACTGAAATACTTTCCCAGTGAAGGTCAGAGATCCTGATGCAGTCCAAGATTAAAAAAAAACAAAACATACCAATCAAACAAAAAAAACTGTCATGGTGTATATATTCCACCTTTCTCTCTGGTATTGAAAAAGTAGCAGAGCAGATGTGTTATACTAGTCTTCAGTACCCAGACTGCTTTCACTTAGACACAGCCCCTTGCTTCAGGGTGCTTTTTCCCATCTACATTTCATAAGAGATCTGGAAACTGAAAGCAGTCTCACAGTCTGCAAATACTGCATTCTATGAGGAAAAAAATATTCTATGAGGAAAAAAATATATATAGCTCATTGACACAGGCAAGCACTGCCTCTGCCTCAAGCCCCTTCACAGCACCAGTTTCCCATTTCACCTCCTATCTGAGCACAGTGAGAGCTATCACTTGCTCTGCCACAAAGAGCAGTTTGGACAAGAGGAAACTACCTTTCAAGGAAGTAGTCTGGTAAAGCACTAAGCAGTGCCTTATAACTCTTGTTTTATGCCATTTAACTCAAAAACCAGCATATGAGCTGCCAGTTCCATGGTTTGGAAGGTCTCTTGGTTTTATTGTTCCTAATATATCTCTAGGCTCCCCAATATATAGACTACATATAAATATTTGAGACATTGTGGCTGGAACTGTGCCCAAACCGTTATAAAAGCAATTACACCAGTTAAGGTCAATGTAAGGACTAGCATATTAATATTGTGGCACATCCTAACCTTTTTTTCTGATGCTCTGAAATCCAACCTCCTTCCTAAAGGAGTGATGGTACCTCTTATTTGGATTAAGATTCAACAGTCCACAAGTCAAAAACAGGTGAGAAACTCAGATCTGGGATCCAATGTGGCTCCAGTGTCAGGTGAGTGGGTAGAGCACCTTGCACCTGGAGGTCACCAACACATCATAACATAGCTGTGTGCAACTGAGAGCTGTCACTGCCGCAACAACTGCTTGATGTGGTGTGTGGGATGATGCTTCCAGGCCAGTTCCTGCTGGACAGATACATGTATCATTTAAAACAACATAAAGTTCTCACAATTGCCACTAATTGGCTCCCTTCTCAGCAGTTTCGGTAGTGAGGCTGCAGATCTCAAAGCCTCTCAGATTAAACAGTTATCTAATCCCTAGAAGTGCTCAATCCAGATCAGGGAATAAAGTAAAAGATTCAGTGAAAAACAGCTTGCACTGGTGCTGTCTGTGCTGTCCATCTTCCCGGGATAATTGAGGCTCTCATTTTCTAAGGCTGTCACTATGACATCTTCCATCAGCTGCAACATTCACTCGATCTTTGTATTTCATTTTGTTAAGAGGAGAGAAGGAGCAGGAAGGATAAAGAGAAAAAGAAACCTTGCAGAGTGAAATGAAGCACTTCAATACAGTAATCCTATTTACATCTGAAAACAGATTGAACCCCAAATTCACAGTGACTCAACAAAAGAAAAAAAAAGGTAAGTTTCTGATTCTTGAGTACATGAAGAACGAATAGCACAGTGAGACTTTACTTTCACCTTTAAATACTTGTTCACTGAGTCCTTTTTCCAAAGCCAGATTGGATGCAGTTTCAAAATGAGTTATATGAGACACAGAATAGTCATGTCTATTTCTTTTATTACCTGAAATTGTGTAATTAAAACAAAAAGACTCTTCTGTGAATGAAGTCATTCCTTTCCCAGTAGTGATATTTCTTCATGTTACTGAGATGGTAAAAGAGAATTGTAATTAATCCACAGTCCCTTTATCAAGACCAATAAACAGAGAGCAATAAAATATAATCTGATTGTACCATTATCTCAAATGAATATTTTATCATCTGCTAACAATTAAATAATAAATTATTTTTCAACAGCTTTTTAATAAGATGAGAGATGATCAGTGCATGCTATGAAATTCCGTAATATCCAATTTGAATAATCAGCCCGTTTGCTGTGAAAGAAAGGATTCCTTTTTGTGCTTCTTTGGAAAAGCACAAAAAAAATAAGGTGATTTGCTCAGAAGTAAACTCAAAAGTTCTTAAATGTTACACATTGAATTTCACTTTCAGGTTATATCAGGAGAACTCATTTCACCAACTGATGATTGGGCCCATATCAACATTAATCTGCAATCAGATGTTCGTCTCAGTGGTCAGTATTTGTAATGAACTTCACATAAGAAATCACAAATTTGGAGGTTATAAATTTGCATTAATATGGAGTTCTAGTCAAGCACAAATGCTACTGGTCCTTCTTAAAGGTAGAACAACAGATTCACTTGGCATTCAACTGTTGGTTCATTTTCTCCACTACACATTAAGTCTGAAGATGCATATTTTTAAAACACTGTCTGGAACACTAAGCATACTGAATGAATAGCAAAATAATAACCCTACTATTAATACAATCAATATCAACACAGGAAACTACAGAACAGATGAATCTAATTTTCCAGCCTTCCCAGGTTTTTCAATTAGTTTTCTATTTTTAAGAGGCAAAGGGCTTTAAAAATTGTTCCTAAACTCATCTTTCTTGGAAGAAATTTATAGCTACTTAATCACCCTGTAACTGGTACTGTATATAGGAGATGAATTTCAGGGACAAATAGAAATACAGTATTTTCACTTACAAAGCAACATGTACTCAAAGCATTATAAAATCTTACCCACGTCTGGGATAAGCCAGCATAATTTTGTTTACTTTCTCTAGGCCAGCTTTATTCTGCCATAAGTAGATAAAAGCTGGTTTTTCCGTTCATATGTCTGATTATTGACACATCTGTGAGCATTTTTGAATGGTAAAGTGGTGTTCTCTCCCTCCAGTAAGACTATTGCTTAGAAGTGCTGGACTTAAAAATCACATTTGCAAAGGAAGACCCTTTGAATTTCTAGTCTAAGGAGCAATGGCAGCTTAGGCATAAAGGTCTTTTGCAAATCACTGAGCTCCAAAATAAACAAACATATTTGATAATTGTAGAAACTATATTTTACAGGTATATTTCCAAACAGCACAAGCATTTCTCTTATGAACAGATAAGGTTACTAATATTTAGGACTTGCACAGTTTTTGTCATGTTTAAAACGCTCTACAACAATTAAATAATTTTTCCACTGCTCAGATAATTTGTGAAATATCAGAACTGGAGCGTGGTGACCACAGAAATTTCAACCTGCCCTGAAGCTAAGAGTATACATCATTACCTCAATACATCTCACTCCAAATAAATGTAGAAATTAATAAGCAAATGAAAAAGGCTAGTTCTGTCAAAAAAAAATCTAAAACACTTCTACACCTTTAATACCTCACTGTGACATCAAGATATAATCCTTTCTGACTGGTACAACTTTGGGGAATCACCAACCAAACTCTACTGATTCTTTTTGCACAAAACTCATGCTACTGCACAAAAGATGAACATGCAAGAGGGAAGTATATAAAAAAATCCCACAACTTCCTATTGGCTTACTTTATTTATCTCTATTCCATTGTCAGAGAGATAAATAGCAGAGACAATAATTTCACATAATACAAGTTTGGTTGCTAGTACCAACACACAGCTAATGCTTAAAAAAACTGCTAAATATCACTTTTTCCTCAGGACCACTCAGCATCCTATTAGCTTTCATGACTTCTGAGCATCTTACCAAGCATTTTGCTTAATAGTACTGAAGCTTTAGGTTTAATAAACAACTTTTTCACACACATTTTCTAAAACAGCTCTTCAGTTGTAAAGTGGATTTCTACTTGACTTTCTGTTTGACTTGAAGTGATATGAGACTTCCAGTGCTTTAAGTATACCATAAAAATTTTTTTCTGTCTGCTGTAATACATAATTTGAGATGATCCATGACATCAGAACATGAAAAAGATCAACCACAAGTATGTTTAAAATTTTCTAGAATTGTACATCTTTTGCAGAGCACGCAACCACCTAGGTGTTACTTAAAATATTACGGCTTTATTTTCTTTCTGCGTGTTTGTAAACATACCTAGCTTTCAACAGCTTGAATATTGAGAGAAATTACAATGTAATAAACATTGTATCAAATGAAGCATTCTGGTCTAATGATTCGTAACATTTATTGACATTATACTACAGCGTAGAACTTTGTTAGTATAAATATATGGACATATCACCTCATATAATCAGAGGTGACAGGTCCACATAAATGTGATTATCTCAAGTGAGCCAAACATTTAATGAGCAAGATTTAGTTGCCGTTGAAAAGGAGGACTCTGTAGGAGAGATACAACCACTCTCTATCAGTGTGCTCATCTATGTACTTTTATATACCTTTTTCGTTTAATTTCTGTAATACACATTTAAAAAGAAACAAATACCCACTTAACAAAAACATGAAACAGATCCCATAGCTTCCACCTTGTTGCAATCACTGTATATGTGACCAAAATTATAATATTACAAGAACCCTGGTAGGGATATTTAGCAAATGACTGCTGTAATAGGTTTTTTCCACCTGTCATAACTTCATTGTTCCCTTTTAACAAACCCAAATAAAATATAAAATAAATATAATATAGATGATAAAGTACTAATTTATTCATTTCCATACTATGAAACTTTTGACAGGTCATTCAGAGACTGTACTAATAAACTTGCTGTAGAACCAATTTAAGACAGGAAGAAACAAGCTGCCAAATGTACAATACACATCATTTACATTTAATCCACAGCTACAATCTCACTTTCATTTCTTCACTGACACCTCAGGGTGCCAGCATAGAGTAAAACTATGAGATGTTAAGAGAAATACATTACTATGTGGCATTTGGACCAGAAATAATTCACTTTTTCTATTAAGAACTTCACACATTCAGGAACACCACAAGGTTATATAAAGGCAGATTCCAAACACTGATAAATTATGTGTGTTTCTCATAACAAGCTGCTTGAGGACAGAGCAAGAAAATGCCTATATAGAATACAAATGCTTTCTGAATCAGCATCACTGAGGATATTTTAAAGAAATATCAGTGACATGCTTGCTGGTTCTGTTATAAAATCTTGTATCAAGGCAAAGATATACATAACTCTTCAAAATTCTTCACAACAAGTCTTTTCTATCCCTTCCCCAAGACCCCCTATAAATAATAGATTTCAACTACATCTTAAAAACATCCCCTTGAAAGTGCACCGGTAAGATAATAGCTGTGAGCTTTCACCACATCTAATTACTGAGCTGCTACTTTATTGCTGAATATATGCAGGTTGTTTCTCTACAAATATGTTTGGTTTTTAGTGAAAATACAGTATTGTCACAAGCAGTGAGTTAGCTGAAGAACATTAACTTTGTGATGCCAGTGAGCTTCTAACGTGTCTGATTCATTGTTTCAGCAAGCCTGTTTTCTGCAGAACTAAATGATTGAGAGATGCTAAGTTGAGGATAAAAAGGGCTAAAGGATACAAAATTTAATTTAGAAGCACTAACAGATTAATACCCTGCACAAAAACTCCCATCAGATTCCCTGATTAAATGCTGATTTCAACTGGTTCAACACAAATAGGATCTGCACTGTGTTGGCAAAGAATGAATTTTCTCAGACATGGATCATTGACACAGTAGACCATAATATCTTCTTTAAAAGCATTTTATGATCCATTTATACAACTTGAGAGCAATTACAGACAAGTTCTTCCAGCATGATTACTTTCTATGCACATTATATTCTAATGCCAAAAAAGCAATTGAGGTCACTGGAAGGAAATAAACACCATGTGTTTAACAGTATCATGTTTCAACAACTAAATCTTGTTTTCTTGTTTGTCATTGATACTGTTACTGTGTGAATTCTAAGTATTGAATGTAAACAGAAGGGGAAAAAAAATGAAATAACACATCTATGGTAAATTATGGTCTCAATCTATCATCCTCCCCCTTCCCTTCAGGAATTATAAGCCCCTCAAAAACAGAAGTTCAAACTGAAATTTGCAAAGCATTTTTTCAAACAGCTGTTATTAACCAGAATACATGCTCTGATGAGCATGATTTCCATGGTTGTCTAGATAAAAGAGGTAAAATAACTGTCATTGTCCTGTTTTCATTTCAAAATTTGGCCAGCATTCAAGGGTCACACCCAGTAGCTGCTTGATCATGTACTGAAATTACTTATTTTTTCCCCTAACAAGCGCACCTGAAGCACATCAAAGCCAGAAGCTCTGTGTTCCTTTCAATATTTTGGTGGAATTAAAATAAATCATAAATGTTTAAGTTATCCTGGTTCATAGAGAAAAAAGACTAAGAGGTTGTCAGTTGTGGTGTACAAAGTGGATGGATGGATGGATGGATGGATGGATGGATGGATGGATGGATGGATGGATGGATGGATGGATGGATGGATGGATGGATGCATGGATGCATGGATGCATGGATGCATGGATGCATGGATGGATGCATGGATGGATGGATTCATGGATGGATGGATCAAAAAAAAAGGAAAAACAAAGAATGCATTATAATTATTCCAATAAATTACTTGGACAGAACACAGACTATTCCTGAAGTCCATTACTGCAGTAATTATCCCCAGACCCATTACTGTCATGTTATTTGAGTATAATTTAAGGGATTTAAGTGTAATTTGGAAGATTTGAGAATAATTTGGGGGATTTAAGAAAACCATAAGGTTAAGCTGTGGGCTAAGTGAAATTTGCACAGAAGTGACAATTCTTGAGGAACTTAATCACCACCCACCCTGCTCCCAGAGTGTGAGGACACAGCCAGCACTAGCACTAAGATGGGGAACACCAGCAGAGCCATGGTGCTATCCTCAAAATTCATTCAGAGTTTTGGGCGGTGTTTTCCATCTCCCTCTGCATCCAGCAACAGTTTCTGATAGTTAATGTCTCTGGTATTACACACTGTAACATAAAAATGGGGATGTGGGGGATCACCAGGCATCATCTGTCCAAGGTCATCCATCATTGTCCTTTGCAAATAATTCTTAGGTCACTTCTGAATTGGCTCTTCATTAGATAAAATAGTAATGATAGTAAGAGGTACTGTGCTGACTTTCTCCAAACAAAATATAATTTAGGGAGAGCCCAGAGAAGAATCCTTAGTGCACTGATTCCTTATCCTTGTGTTTGCAAGATTGAGGTCACTATACATTAGAGATGGCTTTTTGCATTCACACTTAACAGCTGTAGAGGAACACGACTCAAAAGCCGAACAGACTTCAAATTAGTGCAGTTATTCAAAAGAGCCCAATAACACAAAATAAATAACACAGTAAGTCAAAATAAATAGTACAATAACTCAAAAGAGTACAATCAATCAAAAATGTCAGCTATGTAACATTCACTCAATGGCTTCAACACCTCCGGGTTTTTGGATCAATCTCTTTTATTCAACTGAATTTTCAGGATACAAAGTAAGTGACTCCACGGCTTTTATCTGCTATGGGCAGGTTTTAAAGTATGCTCATGATTTCTTTCTCATTACTTGCTGCTCTTCCTTCCTTTAGGACCATTGCCCACCATGGGAACACCTGTGGCCGTCCAGACACTTCCTGGTGTAGAGCAGCTGACTCCAGACTTTGGGGAGAAAACTGCTTTCATGGTGGTAACCATTGCTCTTATTGCTAAAACTATCATGATACAGGGATGGAAAATTAATATTATGGACCTGAATACTACATATGTCTATATATACACATACATATATAAATATAATTACACATATATAAAAAAATATAATTGCTAGTAATATTAGACTTATGCAAACATATTCTTTTCAAAGTTACAGACATTGCATTTTAACTGTGACACCAAAAACTTGCCTTAAAAATTCCAAGTTGAAAGACTGGGCATTTCACACATGGAAACTTCAGAAACATCCAATTTGGTGAAAAAAAACCAAAACAAGTCACAAATTATACAAGTTGTTTGTGGTAACTGTCCCTGGAGAACTCAACATTTTGGACATTGGAATCCTAGTAAACCAATCTCCATGTTACATGATAGAGGAAGCATATGAAGTTGAAATCTCCCAGCATACTCTTCTTACTGCCTCTGTTCTGAGAGCCTGGCTAACCATCAGAGCAGCTCCTGATGCAGAATAAGGGGATTGAGCTGACTACCAGCAGAACCAGGAATTCATTTTCACCAGAACCTATGCGTAATTTTTTGCCAAAGAATGATTAAATTCTTTCTTAACAAAAGCCATCCATTCGTGAACCTATGATGGGTAGCAACGCCACTGGAGAGGCTGTGCCTGGGTTTTGCTGCTACTCAGAAAGATGTACATGTTTTTTTTGAAAAATCTCTTTTTTTTTTTTCCCTGTGAGCAGGTTGCTTTCCTGGTTAGTAAATGTTAAGTTGGCCTGTGCAATGTCACAATTTAATCACAGAGAAAACTTCATGGGTGTGCTGTTCCTGCACCGAGGAAAAGCAACAGCTACCACAGAAGCAGAAAGTACATCTATTTGCCTCAGCAGAGAGCTGGGTACAGGTGCCTAAAATAAAAAATTAAAAATAATATCAAAAATATAAAATATTTTTTTTTTAAAAAGTATCTTCTCTTTGCCCAGACCTTAGAACAGAGTTTAAATGCTTAAGGGACCAATTAGTCTATTAGAGGTGCTCCGATGAAAAGGAAGAGCATAATATGCAAGAAAAAAGAGTTTTTAACCTGACAACGTAAAAACCTGAAGGATGGATGGATGGATGGATGGATGGATGGATGGATGGATGGATGGATGGATGGATGGATGGATGGATGGATGGATGGATGGATGGATGGATGGATGGATGAGACCAGGATCAATAGACAAGTTTGCTCATTCTAATTATAGAAGTAGATAAACTATTCTAGAGGACCTTTTACAAATGCCATTAAATATCTGTTCTAAGTTTTTATCTCAAAACCTCCTTACTGAATACTCAGTATGTCCATACATAGAAAACCTTTCTCAGGAAATGTTGAAAGACAGATTGTTTTCCTTTCACTAGTTGAAAGAAGACATTTATGATGAGAAATACAAGGAAAATGCTTTATCTTGAGAGGTCTCCTATTGCTATAGACTTAAAAATTGCTTTCCGAAACACCACATAGGCCACCCCAGAAACTGCTGGAGTTATGCCAAAGAATCAGCCTAAAAGTATTAGAACTTGAGCATTCTAGGAAGAAGAAAGCAACTATTTTTATTTTTAAAAATGTGTATCAAGTAGTATGCTGACTTTTTAAATAAATTCTCATTTTTGTCAAAGGTCTATCTTACAAAATCTGTTTAAATTTATCCATGTTCAGTTTTCTTTAGAATCTTGTGTGTTCCAGGAAAATAATCAAAGCAATTAGTGGAAGAGGTGTCATAGCAGAGGTAGCTTTCTCTCAGTATGCTAGAAATCTGACCAGTTCCCAGTCTGACAAGAACTGAAAAAGATATCATCTTTGAAGTCAAGTTCAATGTTTTTACTAGAATACATAAAATATTTAAATACATGTTTAACAGCTAGTTTATGTGCGCATGCACCATAACACTCTTTTAGCTTCCTTAACAATATTTAACACTCTCTTAGACCACTTTAGGGCTATGAAAATACAGAACTTATTCACAAGCTACAGGGCACAGGTATTGGTCATAGTTCATGGTTCTCTACCTAATCTACAAATGCAATTCTGTCCTGATTTTCATTACAATATTACATGTATTTTTCAGAAGAGTTGGCTCCTTTCCCAGATTTCTATTCTCTGACAAGAGATTTGCTGACAAGGAAAATAGGGATTGGATGCTAGATTAATCTCTCCTTTCCAATGCTATAGATCCTGTTAGTGAAACTTCTTTGAATAAATTACTTGTTCACTGATCTGAGCTTAAACTGAGGAAAATAAGTGGCAGCACAGACACCACTACCCTGTGCAATAAAACAGCAGGACTTGCAGATGATTCAGAAAATCCACAAGCTGAGCTGCATTTTTGGATCTATCACCTACGTCTGTTGGCCTCAAACTAACAAAGACATGATATATTTTGTCGTACAACTATTGTTTCAAAGACTTCTTATAATAAATTTTAAGCCCAAACATCATTCTCACTTTGACACATCACTGAAATAATGTGGACTAATTCCATAATACCAGCAAAATTTTGGTCACTTGAGTTCAGTTTTAATACCGTTTATAATTGCAGAGAGATTATCAGAGATTAATTCACTAGAAAATAATAACCTTCTGTCCTGTCTTGTCACAAATGTCCCTACAAGCTTCCAAATTTTACTCTTAAAAAGAATATTGTTTTCTTTAATATGTAATTGCAGCATATCACCTCAAATCAAATTATCTTAAGGTCTGGGGTTTTGGCTTGGGCTTTTTTTTATTTGTTTTTTCATGTGACTTAGTGACCCAAAATATTTTAAAATTCGGGGGGAAAAATTAAACAAAAAATCCTACCATCATCATCACTATCCCTATCTCAGGCAGAATAAAGATTTAAGGTGTGGTGTACCAAAAAATGAAAAGGTTTTAAGTGAAAGCAATTGCTGCTCCAGCTTACCTTCTGAAATATTTATATTGTCCGTTCTATGAATCAATAAATTCCATAACATTTTAGCAGTCCCTAGAGTCATAACTGAATTGTTTTGAAAGCATTACTTTCAGTGGAAATTTGCAAAGAAAAATCACCTGATGAAATCATAATGGATGAAAGCCAAACAAAAATAAAGTTTACTTGCCATCCTATAAACAGTGTTTGCAGGGAACTACATACAGTAGCTCTTGGATGAAGAAGGCATCTTCATTTTTCAATGCAGTCTGCTTTTTTTTCTTAACAGATGACAAAGCCAAACAAAAGCCTGTATATATATATAGTTTTGTCTCTGCTGGCCTACTTACACTACCTACTTCAAATGATGAATTTTTATAAAAGTTTATAGTCCCACATCCAGAAATCTCTGCTTCTCCAAATTCTTCATTTGTTTTGGTCTTCCTATGTTTTCTCATTCCTAACCTACCGTCAGTGGACAATCAGAACTAGTGATTGTTGACAGAGAGTTCCTCTCATGACTTATCACTTTCTTCAGACACACATCTTTTCTCCATTGCACTTTTTCAGAAGATGAGTGCTGGAACGGGAATGTGATCAACACAGCTTCCTTATTCAGAGCATAAAATGTAAACTAAAAGGCATTTCACTCACCTTCAGAAATAAGCACATCTACTCAACAACTTTAGAACTGATCCATAAGCTCCAAACTGATCAAAGTTCTGATCCATATCTCCATCTCTATGTATGTCCCCTGTTTATATGATATTTCTTATGGCTTATTTTCATCAACAGAGCACTTTAACTTTTCAGTGAAGAATAACTAAATCCCATGTGTCATTCTCTAGGCCACTGCACACAAAAATTAACAGTAAAGGAACTGCTGTTGGCTAGATGTCTAGAGACAGGGTGGTTGAAAAGAATATAATTATTAATCAATTCTAGAGGCATGTATTGTCCTGTAGTATAATGTTTCTTTGAATCACTCAACTATTTGATTCAGATTAAACTAAAGGTCTCAAGCTGGGTGGTACGAGTGGTTTCTTCATATCTTGTGGAAGAAGAATCAGAATTTGCTCTTCTAGATTTTCACAAGCCATAGTATTCATAATTTAGCTTAAATGTTTCTTTCAGTTTGGTGATACTCTTCCATATGTGCTGTTTTCTGGTTCTTACTTCCTCTCTTATTAATATTTAACATCAAAAGAAAACTTAAAGTTACTGCAAAACAACATTGATTTTATTAACAGATCATATTAATAGCCAGTAGAATTGATTTCATCTTCATCTAGATAAAATTTAATCAAACTGACTTTTCTCAAAACTAAAATAGTTAAAAGAGTTTGCATTCATGCACCAACTCTAATAAGAGAAGGAAACCTTGAAATGGGGTGAAATACTTCTTTAACATTACATCTGAAATGTTTTATTGTGGCTCTGACATGGAATTGCATCAAGCAACTTAAACTCACCATCTAGGAAATTTCCTGCTCTGGTTAGACGGTAGCTTCCATTTACCATCTAGTAAAGCTTTATCATTTTATAGTGAGAATGCAGTTCCTTGAAGGTTAATAATACTCCAGTGCTCTCCCAGACTTTTCTCTTGTCATCTAAAATTCATATAAATGCTAGGAAAAGTCTTCTGGAGTGCTTTAATAAAATGAGCTTTAGTAAATAGTCTCAGGAACACTTTTCAAAAGCAAAGATGACACTAAAACACAGCAAGAAAATTGAGAAAAAGAAAATATGAAATGTAGCTACAATAACTCAATCACTGATCATAATAATGCTAAATGGAATCTTACACTGCATTGTGGTCACAAGGTTACTGGTTTGATGCATGAAATCAACATTCAGAATCAGCTTACTCAGTTGACATTCACAAACTCTTCCCAACGTAACAAAAAGAAGACTTCTGTCCAACCTCCCAGGCCACACAGAAAACCAGCTACATTTTTCCCCACCTGAAGACCATATTTTTCAAGAGAATGGAAATTACCATTCAATCTCATTTATTATTCCAAGTACAGAAAAACCCTCAAAAGCTTTTATTCAATGAAGTTATTCCTCTCAACTGATACAAAGCACTTTCATAGCTTCTACTTAAGTATATCCACTTAAGAGCACTTAAAGCTCATTGAATAACATTACATTGAAGGCACTGATCAGTGCTTCACTGGTGCTGGGGAAGAGGAAAATCAGAGATGTTATTTTTTTATAAGGTAACCAATATTTTCATCATCAATAGCACCAGATTATTACAAAGTATTTCAAAAGCTACACACAAAAACAAGTCAGCTCCCACAAATGGGTCCAAATTCAAAGTATTAGCCATGTTGCCTTAGGTGAAAAAAAATCTGTGTCTCAGAGTCTTAGCAATATTGGGATTAGAGAAAAGACACTTCAATACCCCCATGAACTCTGGAAACTTTTCCACATAGCTGGAGTTAAACAGATTTTCCAGCAGAGTGCAAGACCTATTTACTCAAAAGCTTTTTGACTACTATTACCACTCTGTTGGAACATTTTTTGTATTAATAATTATTTATTCTATAAGAGGGAAATGACATCAAATATGAATCTGTAAATAAATAAACACAAAATATAAAAGGATACTTAAGATAATATGCAGATCAATTTGTTTTGATTAGTTCAAATAACGTCTTAATGGCATATCTTATTTAGTTAACTGGTGCGTATGAAATTTTCTGAGTTGAAAATTTTTCTGATAGAAATCAGCATTTATAGTGTATAAATTCAAAAACTCTTTGAGCTTCAGATTACAATTTGATTTCTGAATCAAAAAATCTCATAGTTAATACACTATATTGGTATGATTCTGTCCCAGTTTCATCTGGAAGAGAACACTATTCCAGGTATTAGGAAGAAAATAGAGTCTATTCCAGCCAAATCCAGGACACATTCTTAAATATGTTTGAAGATTAAAGTATTTTCAGAACTCAGTAATAATGGGGAAATTTAGAACATATTCAGTTAAGAGAAGGAATTGGTGTGTTCTAATTCTTAAATTTAGTTGCAGAAATCCTTTTACTTCAACAGGACAAGATCATCATTTTGTTCATTGATGTAGTCACTTATCTCTTGATCAGTTTTCAAATTAAAAAAAAAATTAACACAAATCACAAATAAGTATTTCATGTCATAGTTTTTGTGTGAGGGGCCATATAAGCCTAGGCAAGATTTTGATTACACAGTTGTTTTCTCTAGATGAAATTGTTGTTCCATTCTTCATACATTTTTTTCAGAAAGGCTTGGTTAATTTTATTTCAAAAAACCAAAGTCCTCATGTCACTAAATACTCAGATCGCAGAGGTGCCAATACCCTGCACTTTTCATTTTGAAGAGGTTTCTGAAACAAATTAAAGAAATTTGTGGTCATCTTGCTTATGTAACTTCACTCTATGAAAATCCAGGCAACATCATCACTAATTTGAAATTTTCTCAGTATAAATTTGCTCAGCATGGAATTTTTTTCAAGTAATTCATACAAGAATTTTGTGAAAATAGAAAAATGTCAACATTTTATTGTACTAGGCTAAGAGGCTGCTTGGAGAAATTAGTACACCTTGCATTATAAGTCTTCTAGTCTGCTGACTACTTTACATGGTCATTTGTTGATATAGACCACATACTCAAGGTCTTCTCAAATATAAACTAGGTTTCATTGTATTCCAGAAGCCAAATCCTCCGAATAAACAAATTTCCAAGCATATGATGCTTGGTTTCACTTTTCCCCAACCCTGGTGGAATGGTTCTTGAAAGGAGTAATTTAAAGACAGATGTAATTTCCAATTTCTTCAAACCATATGAACCATCAGAAGTTACTTAATATGTCCCCTAAAATAGATTAAGATGTCTAAAATATATGATGTTGAATTTTATTTACTATAAAATTTGCATTAAGGAGCATGAATCAAAGTACTTCACTTGTTAGTATCATCTCCAGCCTTCTCCACTAGAAAATTAAATCTATCAGAACTTACTCATAAGTACAAGGAAGATAAAGTGATATCCAGAAATTTGTATTTCTTTATCTTTGTCAAGCATTTCTGATTTCACAAATCCTGTATACTTAACTTTTCAAATGTATGCAGGGC
The DNA here is from genome assembly GCA_013397795.1 of Orthonyx spaldingii. Lineage (NCBI taxonomy): Eukaryota > Metazoa > Chordata > Aves > Passeriformes > Orthonychidae > Orthonyx > Orthonyx spaldingii. The sequence goes on from VZTJ01001071.1 coordinate 401,569, forward strand.
AATATAAAATGTTCAGACAACTCAATGTAAGTTCTGTCATATTCTTTAGTCTAAAATAGAGATATTCTTCAAAATAAAACATATTTTCTTAACCTTATAAGGTATCATATTCAGACTGGAACATGTCAGACATGTAGTCTGAAAGGGATAAGACCCTGCATATAGTCTACATGTTTTAGCTCATGAATACCTACTTGAGACACTTCTTTTCTTCCTCAATCTTTCAGGTACCACAACATTTACAGTCAAAGTATCACAAGGAGCAAGCAGGAAAGGGAAATTCTGTTAAGGCTGAAAAAATAAAGTTATTCTGCCTTTAGCCTTTCACCCTCCATAGCAGTTAGTATGCAGAACAGATACTAACTGTAAAATATACCAAAAAAACTATCATGAAATCCTGAGTTATCAAACTCCTAGGAAATGGATGTATATACATGGTTAAATTTGTATGAGAGCTCTACATTTCTGAAAATATTATATATTTACGGAATATGCCACCAACCATTATTATATTTTTTGATTCTATACACCACAAAGCCTTATTTGCTCAAGATGAGGCAAGGCCTGCACAAAACCAAAATCAAATATACAAATAAAAAGATAAATAATATATCAACTAGAATTGCTTGTGGAGAATATTTAACCAAGGTTGTCTTCTGTTTAAACAGAAAATCCACATGAAACATTAAATCCAGCAAAATCAAAACACTGGTTTTTCTTTCAAAACTAAGTGCTCTCCTTGGAAATTCAATAAAACATTTCATCTTTGTCCCTTCAATAGGGAAAAGAACTTCTCTCAGTTTTTATAAATTAAAATAACCTTAATCAATGATAGTGGGACCAATTGCCTCCTCAGCAAGTTTGCAAACACCTGAGTAATGCAGTTGATGCACCTGAAGGATGGAATGCAATTTAGAGGGACCTGGACAAGTTGCAGAAGTGAGCCCATGGGAACCTCATGAGGTTCAGCAAGGCCAAGTGCAAGGTCCTGCATCTGGATGGGGTCAACTCCCAGAACTAGTACTGGGTAGGGGATGAAGGAATAGAGAACAGCCCTGGGGAGAAGGAATTGGGAGTACTAACAAATGAGAACCTGGATAAAACCGCACAATGTGCACTTGCAGCCTAGAAAGCCAACATGTCTTGGGCTACATCAAAGGCAATGTGGCCAGCAAGGCAAGGGAGAGGATTCTGCCCCTCCATTCCACTCTCTTGAGACCTTCCTGAAGTACTGTGTGCATCTCTGGAGTTCTTAGTACACAAAGAACATGTACCTGTAGAAACAAGTCCAAAGAAGGGCCACAATAGTGATCAGAGGGATGAAACACCTCTTTTATGAGGCTTTCCTGAGAGAGCTGGAGGTTGTTCAGCCTGAAGAAGAGAAAGCTCCAGGGACACCTTATAGTGATCTTTCAGTACTTGCAGGTGACTTATAAGAAAGATGGAAAAAACTTGTTATCAGGGCATGTTGTGACAGGACAAGGGATAATTGTATAAACTGAAGGAGGGTCAATTTAGATTACATATAAGGAAGAATTTTTTTATAATGAGGGTGGTAAAACACTGAAACAGGTTGTGAGAGGTGTTTGATGCCTCATCTCTTGAAATATTCAAGGTCAGGCTGGACAGAGCTATGAGCAACTTGATCTAGTGGAAGGTGTCTCTACCGATTGCAGGGGATTTGGACTAGATAGACATTCTAGGTCTCTTCCAACTCAAACTATTTTATGATTCTAATCATCCACAAGCAAAACAACTAATCTTCAGACCACTTGCCAACCCTGTCTGGTATGGGTAGTTCTAGGGACTGGGCAACTCAGTCTTCTCTTCCCTCTTTCTTCCCTCTTGAAGCAGAGCTCATGTCTTGGCTGCATCATCACAACCTTTACACATGCACCAGTCACCACCTGACCTTACATGTGGTCTCTTCCATATTAAGGAGGAGAGTGTTTGTATACAACATGCGTGTGAGCTAATATGCATCCTTGAAAACAGAAGTTTTATGTGTCATTTCTACGCCCATTTTTTTCACATATAAAAGCTTCTGTAATATTTGTTATGGCACTGTGATTAAGAATGATGCAGTTGGTGTTCCCTTGCTCTCACACTTAAAAATGTGATATAAATAAAACCACATTAGCTTACATAACTTTCGTAGACTGATATTTAAAAAGTACTTATCAGAGGAGCAATAACTACTGAAAATAGGTCAAGCTATTCAAAGGACTGATATCTTGAGAAATCAGCAAAATTTTGCCTTTTTGCTGCCTGTGCTCAAAACTAAGAGTATTTGTTTTCCAGCTTAAAAATCCTGCTTAAAATCCATAAAATAATTCAAATGCTAGAAAAATTATTTGCTTAAAGAAACAAAAGAAAAAAATGACAGAAGTAAAGTTCAGTTGAACTGTGAAATATGACAGTATTGAAGTTTGAAGACATTTGTCTTGAAACTGTAGTTTTCTTCCAAATAACATGTAGCCTAACCTGCCAAAATTAAAGGTTTGTCAGATGTTAGTTCACTTGCTGTAATACAAGAAAAGGTCAGAAAGCAAACTGAAAAAAGAGTCTAGACAGCTTTAACCTCAAGGCTTTACTTTATTTCAAGAGACAGGGTTATCAGTCATAAAAATATAATAAAAATATTTCTTATAAAAATAAAAAGAACTAATAAACAGAAAAAATCATAAGACTTAACATTCAAGGATATGACAAGAGGTTACTATTCTGATTTTGTAAGCAGTTTTAAACCATGTGAAGCAAAATATCATTCACCTTACTTGAACATTCAGATAGTATTTTCAGCTTCTAAAATAGCCTGTGATGGTTTGACTTGTGAATTTCTCACATATTTTAGCACACAGAGGTAAGATAGGGAAAAACCACAAACAAACCTTCAAAAATTTTTTAGACAAAAACCCAAACAGACAAAAATCCTGAGAGCCCACTTGAAGTAATTTGCCTGTTGTAATTTATATGCATGTGATTTTTTAGATTAAGCTAACCATTATTTTATCCACATTCAGGATAATTCCATAAAGTTATACAGATATTTGCCACAACAATGATGAAAGAATAGCAGCTATGACTGGAATTTTGAAAGTCCTCTTTAAAAAGAATGAGCAAATTATATTGCTTGTAACACAATTACCAGCAGTAAAAATCTGAGGGAAAATTTAGATTAACAAAAACCAGTGAAAAAAGTAAATTAAAACAAATTTCTTGCAAAATGAGATTGGAATAAGGGCACTGACTCTTATAAAGCATTGTGATACTAAATTTTTTGTTCAGTCAAACTAGATTACTTCAAATATCCTCAGAAAATAAAGAAAACTCCATTGAGGTAACTACATATGTCATTATCAGAGTTCAGACAGAATTACCATAATATACATCAAAATCTACATAAACAGGAAAGATTGTAGAAAAAAAATAAAAAAGGAGAAACACACATAAAAAATTACTGAGTAGTAGCTTTCTCCCAACACACATCCTTCATTTTGCTCTGAAAAAAAACACCTTTCAAAAACTGTTTAATTTAAACTTTGATAATTTTGATGAGTTAGTGTACTTTAATCTAAAATTGACTATAAAATCATTTTACTTTTGACATAAAAAACCTTGAAGCCCTAGAAAGGCACAACTTAATGCTTTTCAGTAATTTTATTTTTAGGAAAAAAACCCCTGTGTTATTTCTATAGTCATCACAAACTTATTATGAAGAATAAAGTGCCCCAATATTCCCGAGGCAATGACTTTTCTGTGCATTCAAGTGTCCCATATTAACTCTCACTTTTCAAAAACTAAAATGGACAGAAATAGCCCTACAGGTTTTGTGCTACTACATGTAAAATAAATCAATCAATCAACCAAACAAACCCCATCTACTTTCTCAATTTTCATCTTTTACATGGAGACTGAAAAAAAAAAAAAAATCAAGATATTAGAGTGTTTAAATGTTGTGAAACACAAATAATCATACGTCTGTTGTAAAAATTATGGCTAATGTAGAATTTGAACATGAAGGCTACCAGGAGCATTCTGTTTACATGAATTCTACCCTGGTTCTGTCTTCACAAGTCTATCCATACCTCCTCCTCATCCGATTTGGTATATACCAAATCGAGATAACTAGTAGAATTTAAACACTTGTTTATTAGAACTATATTCTTTATGTAGCATTCATTGGGTAATGTTCACCACACACACGCCCTTTTTCTCAAAAATATTTCTTTTTCTTTTTTATTTTTCAATGTTAAGTATGCTGACAAACTTGTATTCTGTTCTGGAAAGCTGTTCTAGAACATTTTAATGCAATTCTATTCTATTCTATCTCCCGAATGCCGTTTAACTTATTTGCCCTCCTATCACTGTTCTGTGGAAAGGAAGAAAAATGAGTCAAGGAAGGGGGAATACATGATTTGTTCATGATGCCACAAAAGTCATTAAGTAGATTGAATCAAGGTTTTCTCGTACCAGCTTCCAGTCTCTTAAATGTGTTATTTTGCTGAATAATTTAAATTCACTGTTTTGAATCATGCAGTACTCTTGAACTGAAGAAACGACTTGTATTCCATGCCATATTACAATGAAGAAAATTTTTTTTTCCCAAAGGGAAAAAAAAAATACTTTGAAAGCTTCTATGTAATTTATGTTTGCACATCAGAAAAAGGTAAAACATCCATTTGCACCCTTTCACCTTTCAGCAATTCCTACTTCCTATAATTGCTACCTGTTTCCTACAGTCTTCTACATAAATATGTTAGGTTTTTCAGTTGGTAATAAAAGTTCTCCTTGCATGTCAAATGACAGTAGCTTTCAGCTAATTAAATAATTTCTATATGAATGCTGAATAAAAATCAATTATTTATTGGGAAAAAATACTGAGAGCCAACTGAATCTTCTGAGAAATATCACGGCCTACAGGGAGGGGAGCAGAGACAGTGCAAGTCTTAAAAGCAATAGGGAATGAGCCAGCCAAGCCAGTCATAAATCCTACTGCAGGCCTAAGGAAGCACGTTCTGCAGCAGAATGCTGCTGCTGGGGAGATTAATGTGATATATATTCTGCCCTGCAGCTGCCAGTTCCTGCTCAGTCCAGCCAGTTTCCCTTGGGGAAGCCAGTACTATCTGGAACATCACCTCCAGTCCCCACCTGCACAGTAGCTCTTGCTAGAGACTCTCAAAATGAAAAACAAACAAAAAACCCCAGTACCGTCCCCCCTCCCCCCCAAGCTAAAAAACCCTACCAGACCTCAAAGGAAACTTGCAAAGGGATACCCACAGCCCACTACAAAATATCTCCTGCAGCCATGAAATGGAGCATTCACATAAGTGATACCTATAGGATATTTTGAAATTTTTTTTTCCTCACCCAGCTTTTTGGGGATTTTTTGGTAGGTTGTGAGTTTTTTTGGTGTTTTGTTTTTTGGAGGGGTTTTTTTAGTGGTGGTAGTGTGGGGGTTTTTTGGGGGGTTTTGTGTTATTGGGTCTTTCTTTTAGCATTAATAACCACTTAATAAAATTTAAGGGTTTAATTTTATATAGAATTGACAAACAGGACATGACAACCCATTCAAGGCTATAGTTAATTTGTCTAGTTATCATCAGAGACTAATCTAGGGATTTCCTAATGGCTGGGATCTGCAAAAGTATTTTGCATTGTTGATTACGATGTGCTCTAGGATGACCCTGCTTGAACAGGGAGGTTGGACCAGATGATCCACTGTGGTCTCTTCCAACATTACCCATTCTGTGATCACAGCTTGAGGGTTTATCATAACTTAGTACACTAATTATCAGAATGAGATCACACCAATTAAAGACAATGCCTGAAAAATTCCAGGAGACAAATATAAGTTCCATATTCATAAACACATACTAAATTGTATATTTATACTGAGAAAGTTTTCTTTTTCTGCCTCTCTACCAAAAAAAAAAGAAAAAAAAAAGGGGGGAAGAGGAAAGGGAAAAGCTCTTTCCTTTATTTATTATGGTTTACTGTTGCTTTGCACATGTGCTTTCTCTTGTTTCAAGAGACTGTTGGCAGAGTAGCATACCTCGACACTGCCTTTATCACAGTGTGAAAAACACCAGATGTACAAAATTAACGTTCAAGTTAATCAAAATATTGCTTGACAAAGCAAATAATTGAATTGCACTTTCAATGCACTGTGGTAGACAATAATTAACATGCAGCATCTTCAACATCTGGATACAACTTTCAATTTCCATTTTAACATCATAGAATGCTGTCTACACATTTTTTTATGATACCCCTGATAATAATATATTCTGTTTTTAATCATATTCCACGTTGCAGGAAATGAAGCTTGCAATTTTCCCAGGTGCTTATCAAATTACTACTGCAAGCTAATTCTCATCCCCCAAGTTAAGAGTTTCAACGCTGTGCACATTAACAGCCTGCTTATGTTCTTCCTGTACAACAGAAGGTAAGTTAATATGTGCTTCAATTATATCCAGTTTGTGCATTTATAGCACCCTGTGGGCAGCACTAAGAAGGCTGTAAATGTACTTATTCTGCTTCTTTAATGCTCTACTGTATTATAGGGAAGAGGGAGGGAGAGGGGGAGAGAGACAACTGCATCATTTTATCAAGAGAATCAATAAGGAACTCAACTTCACTGTATTGATTCAAGAGGGCTGCTAAGGTACAGCTCTCATTTTACTTGTTACAAAAAAGCTTACCCGAGCTTGACTTTTATATAAATTTCTCTTTTCTTCACATGTGCGCATGAGCACACACATTAAGTGTGTGTTTGTCAGCTTTAATAAAATGCATGTGAAGCACATTTTTATGTATTGCAAACATTTTATCTTAAATTAAAATTGAAGATTTATTGTATGATTGCTGCTGCTAACTGTGCTATTGACCTAACTGAACAGAGTCTTAAAAGAAGACATCTATGTTTTTCCTAACTTTTTTATTTTATTGCAGGCCAGCCTGAGGTTTCATAAAAGAGTTGCATACTAGCACTCATGCAATTTGAACTTTTTCCTTCTTATTTCCAGTGCAGTATTCACTTACCTGTGAAGAACTAAGTGAGAGCATACTCTGTATCTTAATTATTTATTTTATTTTTAATGGTAACCACTTGCCACTTGTTCCTCTTGGAAATTTTCTAGAAACCAAAAACAACAGTGTGGAAAAAAATAATTTTTAAAAGTGTAATAGAATTATTGGAAGGAATATAAACCTCTCCTGAATTAAGGGACATGACAGATGTATTTCCTGTAACTACAGGAAGAATGAAAACCTTGAGAAAGTTCATTTACAAAGTTTTAAAATGAAAAGTTTTGAAAAATATTTCCTCCCAATTTTCACTCAAATAGCTTTTGCCATTTAAAATTACAAAGTGAAAAAATTGATTTTATGACTGTTAATATTTAGATTTCACTACACAACTGTTAGATTTAGGCAACATGATGCTTCCCTTTAGCCTTCTATTCTTTGTTCACCATATCAAGAAAACCAAATCAAAATTTAAAAAAACGCAAAGCAAACCCAAACAACAAACAAAGAACAAAATCCAAAACCAAAACTGTGGTTCAACAAAAGTGTTATCCACATATATGTGTCACGTTCAATTGGGAGAAGTTTATAACAGTTGAATCCTTTTCCAGAAAAGGTATGATTTGAGAGGTGATAAACACCACCAACAGTTCCTTCTCAAGCATGTTTTCTCCACTTGCAAATATTATAGATGCATAAGGTGCATTTTTTCATTTATCATATTCATTGTTAAATATGTGAGTGATCCTCATCAGCAACAATCAAATCTATAGTGTTTTCAATTTTTTGTGCCTCAGAGTATGTGCCCTTTGCATGTTTGTGTGTGACATAAATTTGACTAAAGGCACATGGAATTGCTTTTGTGTGCTTATTTCTCCTTCAGAAGTCCTCAGGCTTGGCGTCTAAATGTCTACAGAAATCTAGTATGCATTTTTACTACTCACCACATAAATTCATTATGATTATTTTAAATCAAGTTTTCTTTTTAACCTTCTAATTTTTCAAGCTTATGATATTGATGTTCTTCTCAATGACTACAGACATTCTGAAGCAATGTTGAAACCAATGTTGGGTAAACATATATTGGACTTTCTGATATAAACTGGTTAAGTGCACCTTCAAGTCAACCATAAACAAAAAAATACCCCAATTTATCATTTTAGGACAAAGATAGAAAGGAAAATATCAAGACTTCCCTCTGTGACAGACCAAAATTTCTCCATTTCACTAGCTTTTGCTCAACTTTGCTGACAATGTCCAACTCACCTTTACAGGAGATAGCATAAGTTACTTCACAAATATGTATAGAACACTAGAGGTAAAAAAAAAATATCACCCCTCCCACCTCCCGATTTTATGCTGTTAATTCTAAGAGTCTTCTAAAGATGAATTTGACAATACTCAATGCTTCTTAATACCAGATATGGTAAAAACAGAGTGCATGTTCCTACACATACCATTTGAGTACTATTCTCCATGTCCTTACTCAATGTTAATACAGAAGGTTTTGCAAAACTTATGGTTAAATTAATATCAATTAAATGATCAAAGTTAGAGAATGTGAAGTACCAGTGTTGGTATAAATCCCCTTTAGATAAATCAAATTTCAAACTCCAATGCATATATATGGTTCATGTTCAATCTAAAAAAGTTCACTAGCCCTTAATTTAGCAAATTTAGAAGAATGAAATATGTTTAAGCAGTACAATAGGTAAAAATAAATTTTTTATAATTTTTTACTTGGTTGGGAGTTTCAAAGTAATTTTTAGCTACTAAGAAAGGGCATGAGAAATATATTGTTTGTTTTTCACTCTTCAGTGTTTTTTTTATATATCTCATTCATGTATTTAAGGAACCGGATTTATCCTATGGGATGTATTGTCACAAAAGTAAACATTCAAATTAAGTAGTGTGGAGGGAGAATGGGAGTAATATTCTCACATTCTGTGTTCAATCGCATACTACTTTTAATAATGAAATTTTAAACTAACCTCATTGAATTTGGTGGGCTTATACTTACAGAACCAATGGAGAAAATTAAGCAACCTCAGTAACTGTTTAGAGGAAGAAAGAGTCCTCATTTACACCAGCCCCTGAACAACTGTTTTTCTTTATTAATTCTCTACAGAGACATCAGCTCCAGTATCCTTCCTCAAACAAGTCCTAGTTTTAAATCACCACATTGAGTCCTATATATGACAGTCTTGAAAGGAATGAAAAGAAAAAACAAAAAGGAAGCATAAAAAACCCCAAACACATTGTGATTTTTTTTGTTGATGTCTCCTTTGGGGAAGTTCTATTTGTATCAACCATCAAACTGGATGATGCAGGCAGCCAAAGATCACAACCAAAGAGCTGGCTGGCAGTCTTTGTTGAATACATCAGTCTCCATCCCCTATTTTGGGATTCTCGGCACAAAGTGTCCTAAGAGACTCCAGTCTGAGGGGACCAAAGACACGAGGTACAGGTACAAGTCTTACTAACACCCATTAGTTCGGGAGAACCTGCAGTCTGGCATACCAACTGGCAGAGTTCTCACATTCCCCAAACACTAAATTCAGAAATAAACAAACAAACAAACAAACAAAACCCCATTTGTTTTTTTTTTTTAATTAATTAGTAAAATTTTAAATTCTCTTGCCAACTCATCACCAACACTTGCACAAAGTAAGGTTCAGTTACTTAACATTTCAGTAACAAAGATAGAGAAAATAAAACTATATGTAAAAGTATGTTTGACTACCTCCCATTAGATATTACATTTCAATATTCACTAACAGGTTTAAGAAATTCTCAGCATTAATCTGTTGTGCATGCTCTGCAGTTGCTCCCTGAGAGAATGGCAACGTAGTACTTGTAAGAAATATAGAAAACACATTACCTTATATGCCCTGTACAAGTCTTTCAGGAACGCTTCTTGGAAATAATTATGCAGTCTATCAGTCCTATATTCATCCAGAATATGTCCTCTTAAAAAATATGACCTATTTATCGAAGAAGATCCTCTACAATAGCTTTCATATATATATATATGTGGTTCTGAATTCTCTTTGAATGTTTTCTTGTACAAAACCTGAAGGATTAAACTGTGATCAAATGTAATTTTTTTCTTTGTTCTAAAACAGTGATAGAGAAAAAAGATGTTATCTAATTTATGACAAAAGGACATGTACCAGTGGGATACATGTGTACAACTACCATAATGAATCCCAGTGTGTGACTGTGTGTGTAAAGCACGCAAATGTATATACACACACACATACACAGAAATGTTTATGCATATAGATATACTCAGATACCTTTTCTCATATGTACTTGTTTATGCAACACTATCTCAGTGTATTCATCCAAGCAATATCCTATCTCCAAAACCACATTTTTTTTATGACTTGTCTTTTTAATACTTAAGAAAACACAGGTGGGGCAGACAACAGGCTACACTTTTAGAGAGTTACCTTATGCTTGTGTTTACCATAAAAAAGAAACACGTTCTGCACACAGGCCTTCAAGGTATCATCACAACATTCTTGTCATGATGGGTCCCTGAACCTTCCAAACCTTGATGTTTCATTCTACATATTTTTCTCATAAGAAAGAATCCCAGAAGGCTAAGTGAACTCAAAGATATTTTTTTCATTTTTCTTTGTAATTAGGAGAAAATTAGAAAGAGACTTTTCTTCTTGCAAGCTGGTGTCTTTTCTTCAGATCTGCTCAATACAGAAGCTGTGCAATTTTTTCATAGGTTGCTTGTAAACTCCACAGTCATCTTTGGCTATCTAGAAAGACAGAGTTTGCAGTCTGTCACCTTGAAGGATAGATACATGACTTCCCCTTGCCCAATCTCTGTTGTTCCACAAGCTTCCAGTTCACTCATGTACCTCCTCAGTTCTTTATTTCACAACATGCTGAGAAGACAGTCCCTTCTGAGTGAGTTTTCAAGAAAAAACAAGTTTCCTTTCCCTCCTTGAAGTTCCATGTATCCTAGAGGACAGCAATCTGGTTAGGTCAAGCCAACAGGCCCCTTTCCTGCTGGTACCCAAAGGAAATTTGCTGGTACAATGCAAATGACATACAAGAAAGAATAATGAAATACCATTCACATCAGAGAGCAATTTGTCAAAATAAACTAACTTCTGTATCAATACCTATTTCAAAATTAATAAGTGAAGGGTAATTCCCACAGCATTTGTACACTGAACAGAATGTTTTAATGCTCCTTCACACATGGGACATTTGGCACAAAGTAATTGATTTACCACTGACAGGTACTTAGATGTTCATATGCCAGAGTCTTTTGGAATATCTGGTCTTTAACAAAACTTGACTTGATTAAAGCACTGTGAAAAGCTTGATCTCACTGCCCTTGTTCAATCATTGTTTTTATTAACATGGGGATGGCTTTCCTTTTTTTCTATTTCTTTTATTCTGGATTTTTTTTTTAATGGAAAAAAGAGTTAATAAAAGGGGCAGATCAGCATTCAATATTTCAGCATCATTTTAAGACTTTATGGTAGATCTCAGCTGGCCCTTGTCAGAACTGAAACCAGTGGCATGAACTCCTTATGTCTTAACAGACTGATGGACAGCAACACCAGTCAGATCCTCTGCGGTGGAGGAAGAAATGAGTACTGCACATGGGAGAAGTCAAAACCTTTTATGATCTTGAGCAGAGGTGGTGAACACAATGATCACAGCCCTGAGCAGTGGTGTCTCCCTTCTCCTCTGAAAATAATTAGCCAAGGTGCTTTTTAACTGATTGATTCTTGATGCCACATCTTTTGAAGGGAGATCTTTCATATCGTCTTAACTGTTACCACTGCGTCTTGTGTCACAACATTTCCATCTTGGACACATACTTTGGTCTTAGCCAAATACTGCATCTCTTGCTTCCACAGCATGACTGAACAGATGTTTGAGAAGAGAAACATGCTTTGCAGAATCCATGTTCCCGCTATAACTTACCCCTATAATTTTTCCGTTTACACTCTTATGCTTCATCTAGAGAAAAACTGACAGAGAGGTAGCAGAGTTTACACAATGATATAAATAGTTAACTTTTTGCAGTTGTGTTCATCAAAACCTTCAAAATTGTATTTTCAGTTTTCCTTATAACAGTTATACCATACGATGTAATGAAAGGGGCAGAAGATTTTTTATACCAATGTGGGTATAATTTTGATGAATAAGTGAAGAGGTATTTTACTAGCATGACAGTTAAACTATTAAGAACTGGTAGAATAATCTTCCTTTCTCTGTCTTTTCCTTTGTACTGTATATATCCAAGATAAGGAAAAATTATGCATTTTAATGCTTTATGAAGTACTTTGAAAGTAGAATAAAAAATAATTTTAAATGGTCTGTTAAATTTATACTTCTAGGGTTTTCTCTTAAATTAAGATCATTAGAACTTTGTTAAGTTCATCATTTTTCCTTGTAACATTAAGGTTATTAAGTACATCATTTTTCACTAGTATATATGGCACAAAGCCAACTCATAAGCCAAGGCAAATGGAACACTCAGTCAGAGAGAAGGGGGTGACACACTAAGAGAGGTATTTCTTAATAACAGAAACCTACCAAAGAGGCATCAAATTTGTCAGCAGAACTGCAGATATGACTCTATCAATAATCCATGGCACTTTTGTATTTCCCAGCTGAGGCTATTATACAGCTTTGGATGACAGCCTGCTTCAACTTCATCATGCAATCCACTGGGACAGAAACTCATAACTGGCTTTCAACATAGATCCTTCATATAAAGGGTAATAACTGCAGCCAGTCAGTGTGGTAAGATTATCAGAGACTGCAGCAATGAACTGCAAAATGTGGGAAAGACAGTCTGACAGAAACCTGACAAAATAACCTCAGCAGGATAACTCCTTTAAACATGAAGGAGAGAAGTAAGGTACCAAAAAGATGCCCCACAGAACCTTCTTCAACACTGTTCAGCTGATGCTTTTTAATTAAACTTATCTGGACCTATCTTCTGACATTAGCAAGGATGAATAATTAATCAGAAACTTAAGCTACTTCAAGAAAAGCAATAAAGATGTTACAGAAGATTTTATCTGTACTGATGAACATTATTGATGTTCTTGCAAGTCCATTGATTTTCAGCAGAAGGATTCAATACGACTGTCATAGTGACATAACAGTATTATCTAGTAAGGTTTTTACCTAACAATGTATCTATGTAATGTACATAAATGCAACTTAATTTGGCCTATTAAATTGTCAAAGGCAGAAGTTTCAAAATTTTCAACATGGTTTTTTTTAGGATCTACTATTCTATTTTCAGAGGTTCAATATAAACCTCTCTTTGCCCAGAGCCAGTTGTTGATCTCCCAAATTTACACAAAACTTTATTCTTCATTTGAATACGATATAGACTGGTTTTCACACCAAAAAGGAGGTTCAAGGGCTCAAGCTTCTGCAAGCTGCCCCATGATATCAAAGCCATTTAAGAGTACTCTTTTGATTATATGTATAGATGCAGATGTACTATTTGGTGGCTGGTCATCCGTGGTGCTCCCCAGGGCTCAGTATTGAGGCCAGTTCTGTTTAATATCTTCATCAATGATCCAGACAAGGAAATTGAGTGCACCCTCAGTCAGTTTTCAGATGACGCAAGCTGGGTAAGAGTGTTGATTTGCTGGAGGGTCGAAGGCTCTGCAGAAGGATCTGGCCAGGTTGGATTGATGGGCTGAGGTCAATTATATGAGGTTCAACACAACACAGTTCTAGGTCCTGCCCTTGGGTCCCAAAACCCCGAATGCAGTGTTCTTCATGCAGCACCATTCAATCTCCATCATGCTATTTTGCAAGGGAACAACAGAGAACTTACCTAATACCGTTGTGTCAACAGCTAACAAACATAAAGCCTCAACCCAGCCACTCTAATTTTTTGTGGCTTTTATTTAATGGTTTTCTAAGGAAAAATGTTAGGTTTGAGAACACAGGAAAGAAATATTACTTTTACTGGGAATCTGCAATTTTTCATTCAGAAAAATCAAGCAAGATAGGTTATTTGGAGTAATTTTGACACAGATCAGAGAATTTCCTTTTTTAAATGGAACAAGTGTGTTTTATTGGCTCGGTTAGAGCATGGTGCTAATAACACCAAGGTTGTGAATTTGATCCCCATATAGGCCATTCACTTAAGAGTGGGACACAATGATCCTTGTGGATCCCTTCCAACTCAGAACACTTCTACAGAACAATTGAACTCAATAATTTTGGATATATGGCTTATGATTGCACCCTGGAAGTGTCCATTTCTTTCCCTTGACTGTAAAAAGACTCAATAATGATGTCTGAAATCTTGACGATCAGTCGAATTTTACTGAGTTTCCATATTCTGATAGAAAGCAAGTATTGCAAATTTTTCCAACAAGCTATTTGTGGTTTCCAGTGTTTCCCTCATCCTTCTACAAAGAATGAGAATGTCAAAATATCCTGCAACATAAAATACCTTTATTTTACTTGTCACTACTTATTAATACTGGAGGAGCCTCAGAAATCTCTGTTTACTGTCGGAAGTATAAGGTATGATCACCTAAGTTTAAAGATTATAATGAGACTTCCAATAGAAAATCACCAGAAGTGCATGACAGCTATTGGAGTGCACAGGTACTGTGTTAAATTGCCAGGCATTTCTACTGAAGCCTGCTGCAATATATTAACCCTTCTTCATGCTTCTAGCAGCAAACAACAAGCACAAGGTAGGCATAATTCATGTTAAAACTTCAGCTACAGAAAATTAGGTAAGATAACTTTTCAGCCCACTACAGCAATGAAGAAATAGTCCCATTTGTCTAATATATCCTCCTGTGCCTCTTTCCTTTATGCTATGACCTTTTCTTAACTGTTCTTTTCATGCCTTACTCAGAACAAAATACTACGTTCACATCTGAGGAAGCTGTTTTGTTTCTGAATCAATCCCCCATATACTAACAACTCAAGGGGTTATTTTGATACATTTCTGTGTCAGATCACAAAAATCTTTTTACATTTTTATAGAGATGTTACAAAAATAAAATTGTTTTGGGTTCAAATGTAACAAATAATCTTAGTATATTCAAATGCAATATCATGAATATTCTTCTGAAAAGTAAAATTTTTAAAAAAGAGTAACTCATCTCTGTGCAATATCTAAGACATAATTACTTATAGAGAGAGTGAGAGAAAATGTTATATAGTCATGGATTATTACAGAGGTTTCTGTTACATATTGCATAACTGTGTTAGCCTTCATTCTCCACTGAGGCATTAATTCTATTCCATGGAAACCTTAAAATTCAGTTATGTTCTGAGCCAGAGTGAAAAACAAACTTATTAAAATTCTCCATGGGAGGAAAACCCTGGAATCCTTTCACCAAGGTAGGTCAATGGTTTTGCTGAATCCAAAATCTCAAAAACTCCAGGGTTTCTGCTCCTGGTAGCAACCTTTTCCCTGGCTATTACAAGCTTATGGATACTTGAATGCATGATGTCAAATAACATGATTTAGTACAGGAAGAACTCAGCACTTTTCCAAGCAGCTAAAGTGAAAGTAAATCAAATTTACCCTGTTTCCAGAGGAATTTTAGTAGAATACATTTGCTCCTTTTTTTTTTTTTT
>VZTJ01001071.1:417253-474054 GCA_013397795.1 Orthonyx spaldingii
TTTTTTAATGACAAATCAAAGAAATTAAATTGAAATTGCCCAGATTTCTTCCATTGGCTCTTTCTCAAACAAACCTCTGTACCATGACTTCTGTCACATATCAGGCATGTTGCATAGTCTTTTAAATGAAGCTTTACATGGTTTAAGGAATTTCTACTACCTATATGAGACAGGAGACTTTAAAATCAGCACAAATTAATTAATAAGCTAATTATTCATAAAATCATAGAAATATCGGCTGTAACAGACATCATTTAGTACAATTTCCCACTTAAAGTAAGACTATTATCAATACTATAAAGATCACTTTTCATTTGAATCTTTTCTCAGTGTAAGAGATGTGAACCTTATAAATCATAAAATCTTAATAAGGAAACTATTATGGACTTCCAACTTTTCACATATCAGCAGCATTCTCAAACCACTTTTTCTGGCATTATCCTCTCAGGGACAAAACACAAGCACCACCATTGCTAGCAAATATTAATTCCATTCTAAAAATGCACACATTACAGAACACAGCATTAAAAATATATGAAAGATAATTTAATGTATATTTATATGCAGCATAAATTCTTACTTATTAAAATAATAAAAGATAAGCTAAAGACTTTGTTGTACTGAATTTATGTTTATTGTAAAGGTATTCTTTATTTCAGAAGGTGCAGTGGTTGCCACGGAAACTAATTTTTAGTCTATTGCAGAGTAAATAATTCCATAAATCTCACTTCATATCCTGTTCACAGGTATGATTTCCTTTTATTATTGGGATGGGAGAGGAGAAGGGGATAAATTTTTTCCTCCCTAGGTATTTTTTTTCCATTTGTAGTTTTCCAGTTTGTCTAGTAATGTCTTTTAGAAAAACAGAAGTAATTAAGAAGAGAGGAACCCAGATTTTGCAGGAATCCCTGTCTGAACTAATGAATGCTTCATGAACTTGTGGAAAATAATTTATTTTTCAGAAATTCTATGGTTCGATAGGTAGAAGACAAATAAAGGACTTACTAAATGTAGTTCTCAGTAGCTTGAGAAGCCAAGATAATTATTTTTGTAAAATGATTTAAAATACTGTAACTAAAGGTGTTGTATAAGCTCAAAGTACTACTGCTATTCTTATCATTGCTAACATTTATTACTGTGCTGGGATCAGTGAAGCTCATTTTTATAGAAAAGTTGTCACATGAATTTCACACTTCCTGGGACCTGTATATCATGTATCACACACCAGTATTTTAGTGTTTTAGCTTTCATCCAGTATGCAGTCTTGTACTTAGCAAAAAGCCTGTGCATGTTTCTTTGATACCCAGAGGTGTTTACTACAAGAATGCAATTGGTGGAATTGCACTAAGAACCCCATCTTTATTGTTTCACTTCTTTGTATGCTGTTGTGTTACTATCAGTGCAACACCATAAATATTATCCATAGATCTAATAGAAAACCTACCTTTCTTTTGTGCTCAGTTTTTCTGTTCTTCCAGAACCGAGATTTTCACATTACCTTTTGCAGTCAATCTTCTGTAATATCCATGCAAGAGCTGGAAAAAAGAAATTCCAATTCTATCAATAGGACTAAAGCACATTGGAGCTAACAGACTCAGCTAAAACTGTGAACTCAAAGCTGAGCCAGGGTGAGAAGAGGAATCACAACTTCAGAGCCTACCTCCTCTGCTTAGCTTTTTCCTGTCAGGGCCTGACCACCATACTAATAGGGAGGGAAGCTGTCAAGCAGTGTCAGCTCTGAGTGTTGAACATAGCCATGTCCAGCAACATGACTTGTGGAGCTCACCACTGAGCCCATTCAAGACTTCGTGCAGTAGAGGCACATTTGAACTGTACACTGAGGAAATGGATTACTGTAAGGAAGAGAGGAGGAGAGGTTAAGGAGTTTCTGACACCTGAAAGGGAAAGAGAAAGGGAGAAAGACAGGGAAGTTTGTTGAGAATTGGTGTCGCTGCATCTGCTGGGAATATGAGGGATACAAAAGAGGATACACTGAGTGGTGCTGCTGGCAATGGATCCTTCACCAGCCCCAGCAGCATCTGTCTGTCTGCATCAAGTCTGTTGGCTTTTCCTAGTGCTCTGACATAACAAAAACTGGCAGCAGGGCCAAGGCCATTTTGCTGTCCCCAGGGTTCTGCCCCCTTGGAGAGCTATCTACCTTGACCGTGATGAGATCCAGGCCAAGCTTAAAAACATCAAAGCTGCAGCCAGGGCAATTTTATGCAGTTACATCAACATTAGAATTATAGAACATCCTGAGCTGGAAGGGACCACAAGGATCACAGAAGTCCAACTCCTGGCCATGCACAGGACAGTCCCAAGTGCACTTTTGTATGTGGATACTAGAGATTTCATGCAAAGAAGGACTAGAACATATCTGTGAATATCAGGAAGGCCTCCATAAGAAATCAGACAGAGATATCACTTTAAACACAAGCAAATGTAGCTAGTGGATATAAAACTGTATAACTATTTTTTCAAAAGGCTGCCCTGTCTCAGCTCAAATGAGCATAGCAACGCCTCTAAATTAATCTTATAAGTAATATTAAAAAGTATTTTCAAGTTGGGATTGAGTGGAGGCTTCTTTATTTTGATTGCTCCTAAAGCTAGATCTATCTCTGCCTTCTGTTTTCATGTATTCCCTAGTCAAGCAAATATGCTTTTAATTTCAATAGAAAGCGTAAGTGCTCAGACTTTAGGCAGACTATACATGCACTCCAGTCTGACAAGTGGTCTAACTGCTTCATTTTTGGAAACTATGCTTCAAACAAAAGCAAGGCTAAGATGTCGTTTTTGAGATACGTCCAGTGGCTGCAGTAAATCACACTGCTCAGTTCAGTATTTCTAAGAAATATTGTTGTCTTCATACAGAATTTATAGACTTATTAGGAGTAATAAGAGAAAGGAAGATTGCCATCATGTTTTCTGACTTGTTATGTATTTATCCAAACACTAATTCCATAGAAAGCATATTTCCTTTTCTGGTGCCAGCAAAGTATTCCTCATGTACTTAATCTGAAAATCTGGGCATTCTGGGAACGTCTTGTTTGTTTAGCCCTGAGGTTCTGAATGTTTTGGGTAAATAGCAAAGGAATCCAAATGCAGCATTTGGTTTCAAGGAAATACAAGAAAGAAAATGTTCACACAAGGAGATTTTATATCCAAGTAATTTTTATTCTTACAATTCTTCAGACCAACATCAACATTTCAGAGCTTGCCAAACATATACACCCTTGAGTGAAAGAACTGTCGTGCAACTGCAAAGTTGTTATAGCTGATATCTATCAATAATCTGCAGATTCTTAAGGTACCTCTGTTTCTGTCTGTTTGCTATCCTACTCCATCCTCTACATTTTTCAAAAACTAGGATGTTTAATATTAATGCTGTTATAATGAATGTACATTTGTGAAGAAAGCATTGGACTGAATCATACAGCTTATAAAAGTTTATATAACATGATACCGTATAACTTAAATCACTCAAAAGAATGTGAGCAATTGAAAGGTTTTTTAGAACTCCCGAGTCCTTTTCTTAAATTAGGCTTCACACTTAAAGGCATCCAAAATCATGGGATTCAAGAAAATGTTTCTTTCATGTCCATTTTAAGCCTGCAGAGGCCTGTAAAAATACTATTTAATTTGGCAGATTTTCTCAGGCATCATTTCAGTTACTCAAAAATTCATGCAAAAATGTCAAAATGAGTGAATTTCTTGATATGTACAAACTATAAGGTGTAAAAGGAAAATCAGAATTGCAATCAGATGAAGCAAACATTTTTATACCCGACTCTCTAAACTAGAGAAATTTGATTTTGACATGTACTCAGGCACTGATATCCTGCAAACCTCGGAATAATGTATGCCCATTTTTATGAAATGGTTTTACTGACATGGGAGAAGAGATGAATTCTCTTTTTCCTATATTTCCTACTATTTAAAATGCAATATTGTGTCCAGTTTACTGAAGTAAAATGTCCAACATCATGTAATATTGTATCTGCACTGATTTTGGGTTGTTGTTTTGGGGGATTTTTTTGTTTGTTTGTTTTTTAATTCAACATTTTTATGTTGCAGAGCAATGTTGATTCATTGTAAAGTTCATCACTCACCTTTTATGCAGTTTTTCAGCAACAGTTGAAAAACTGTTCACAAAGGAGTTAAATAATAAAAATCTACTTCATATTGACAACGGAAAACACAGTAGAACTTGATATTTGATCTTTATTGTAGGCAGCAGTTTTGTGGGGAAATAAAGGGCATGAAGGCCATGATTGAAGGAAAGGAAGCATTTACTGAGATAGGTAACATTTAGAGCATTTAGAGAGGTTTGTTTCCCCTGGAAATGACATGCTTTGTATATGGCTTTTATAGACTTCCCCAAAAAGTCCATAAAACAATATAGTTTAAATTATGGGTCATTATTGTTTAATTTTGCACATAGATAACCTGAATGTCTAAAGCATGTTTGCCCTGGTTTTTGTTCAAGAAATTCTGATCAATGACATTGATTTTGAGGACATAATATGTCAGTGTTAAACTACAATCTCCTTCTTAATGCACAGTTACAATACCCATTAAATAAATAAACCCAGAATACAGTACCTCGCATAACTTCATTGCCTCAATTAATCAAACAGCTCAATGTCTCTAATTAACATTAGTGTACTATCTGGTTTTAGGACAGGGTAATCATTTTGAGCTGACTCACAAATTGCAAATAGGAGCACAGGCTTAATGCTTATCCCACTGTAAAACTACTTCTCTCCAAGACAGAAGTCATGCCAATCAGCCACAGGTTCAAAAGCTCCCCTTCAACTACAATTTCAAGAGTATATGTACATACACATAAAAAATAAAATGGAACAAAAATTCAAAGACAGTCTATTCATCACAGACAATATCCACTATGGTCACTTTATTATGCACAGAATATATGGGGTCTTCTTTGTAGTTAAAAAGTTCTGTAAAGCAGGAGAGATCTCATATGATTTTCTTCCAGTAGCAGATGAAGCACTCAGTGACTTTGTTTTCATCCAAAAATATCCTGTGTTCAAGACTGCAACATATTTCTGTAAAATCTACTTCTGAAATTACAGTTGGTTCATTAAGAAAGCATTAATTGTCTCCATCCAGCTGGGTTTTCATTCTTCGTTGTGAGCTCCCATTATTTGTTCCCCTTCAGACACATAAACCCAGAACTCTAAGTCCCATCAGTCTTAAAACTCTGGTCATCCTTTTGCATAGATACCAGCTTATGTGGACATATAGGGCACAGTTTTCTCAGCTTAAAGTGTTTCAGTTCCTACATTTAAATATGTCATCAGAAAAAGCACATGGATTTCACTACATAGTATAGGTTGGGGGATAAGGATAATAAGTTTATCAGCTATATTATGATTCCTACATTATTGTATTTGGTTTTAATTTAATTTTATTTTTACCTGTAATTTTGTCCTTGCTCAACTCAAAAAGGGCTTCTTACTCTTGTAATACTGTCCTTGCTCAACTCAAAAAGGGCTTCTTACTCCTGGCTAGATTCAGACTCTAACATTCCCTCCTAGGGCCCAGTTGAGCAGAAATACAAGTTCCCATAAAATATTCTTGTCCACGTGAAGCAAGACAACAAAGCAGGGAGAGAATTTTGTGAAGTTGTTATATAAAGTCATGGTGCTTAAACTCTAAGAGCAAATTATTAGTGTTACTATAAAGAGAAATAAGTGTTAAGGAGTTATTCAATATTGATGCAATTCTGTTTGTAGTCATAACCATTTTTCCATCTTTTTGTGATCTTGGTCAGAGTGCAGGATATCTTGATTTATTAAAAATTTTCTATTGTCTTTTTAATAAAAGATTTTATGCCCAATCAAAATAATAAATATATTAGTAAATACTCTGGTCAACATTCATTGCACTGGGAATCAAGTTGCTTTCTAAACAGCAGCTGTGATTTTTTTCAAACATTCAGCAAAAGGAAGATCTAGATGTAAGCCTTATGGGAAATATTATTATTTTTATTTGCACTCTGCCTGCAGCTCATTCCTGAGACATGTCCAAGACATGGGAAAAGAAACAGCATCTCAGAGAAAGAAGGAATACGCAAAACTACAAAGACTTCTCTAGGGATATCATTCCTCTGGTCTACTGGTTTATAGATTTATGTACAGAACTGTCACTCTCCTAACTGAACTGATAGATTTTCCTTTTATGCCTGAACACTGAACAGAGATAAAGAGTCAGGGCAATACATATCTTTATTCCTTCAAATATTCTGTTCTTTTTTTTTTAACAAATACATTTGAGAAGAAGAGTTCACCAAACCCCCAGACACAATTGTGCTAAAGTAGACTCACCTGGGAATCCATCTATTTATCCTACACCACTTTTGTCACATTTATTTAAAGTGACAAAATTACACACAATATGGAATCACTGTGATTTGCATCATTATTTTTTTAAAATTCTGCTACTGATGCATGCTTCCAAAAACTGGCACAAGGGATCCTACTGACTTCTAAATTTTTGCTGTTCCTCTATAGCTGTGATAGCAGCAATTCCCCATTCTACACAGTTTCCTGTTCATGAATATAGTTTGTTGTGTACTCCTTCCATTTTCCTTCCCACTGCCCCACACTTACTAGTGTTTCAGTGATTCTAATTATTAATTTAGCCACCCAAAGTACAAAGCCCTACTGCCCAGATAAAAATGTGATAACTGAGTTATTCTTTCTGGAAAAGCTACATAGATGACATATGAGATAACAGCCCAGGTTTACCTTTATTGCTGCTTTATCTGGCTATTTATCTACTTCCAGAACTTCAGTTGTGATGCTTCTATATAGATTTTGGTAAAATGTTTCAAACAAATGACTGTCTGAAACATCAGATATTTTTAATGACCTCTCTTCTGTTTGGTCTGTGTTTTGCTTTCATACGTGTCTCACTCCCTACTCCAAAACACATCATCCTGTTTAGTTAGTTTATGGTGTAAAACAATTTCCACCCCAGACAGACTTGGACAGATCCTTGAGAAAATTTTCATTAATTTATATACTTACTTGAGTACTACGGTTTGATAACTTTTACCTCCATCCGATCAACTTTTATTAGTTGCTATCATACAGGCTTATCTCATCCCAATAGCTACAATATTCATAGGAGACAGTCCTGAAGTGAATTGCAAATGCATCAAGATTTATAAGTGCTTGTAGAATTTTTCCTGGATTTTTATTAGATTGACTGGCAATTGTTAGGTGAATGACAAAGCCTATGTTTTCTGTTTCCTCCTGCTGAAGCTCTGACATTCTCACTCAATTGTCTTGTCTTAGAATTGGATTACTGCTCTGAATAAGAGCAATATTGCATGTTTGTATCTTTCTTGAAGCAGGTAATTGATTTATACTGTGGATTTCATTAGTATGAGCCAAAGAAGTACCGAGAAGCATGAGTGCATTCATTAAAGTTTGTGCTGGTTTTGACTGAGATAGGGTTAATTTTCTTCAGAGTAGCTGGTATAGCTCTGTGCTTTGGGTTTGTGCTGAAAACACTGCATTTGTGCTGAACACATCAGTGTTTCACTGCTGGGCAGTGTTTACGCAGAATCAAGGCATCTTCTGCTCCTCATAGTGCTCCACCAGCGAGGGGCTGGGGGTGCTCATGAAGTTGGAAGGGGACATAGCTGGGTCAGCTGACCCCAACTGACCAAAGAGATGTTCCATACCATAGGACATCATACTGGGTATATAAAGCTGAAAGAGAAGAAGGAAGGGAGGGACATGCATGTTTGCCTTCCCAAAACACTGTTGTACATGACGAAGCCCTGCTTTTCTGAGAATGGCAGAACAACTGCCTGCCCACTGGAAGTGGTGAATTAATTCCTTGTTTTGCTTTGCTTTGTGTGCATGGCTTCTNTCATGAAGTTGGAAGGGGACATAGCTGGGTCAGCTGACCCCAACTGACCAAAGAGATGTTCCATACCATAGGACATCATACTGGGTATATAAAGCTGAAAGAGAAGAAGGAAGGGAGGGACATGCATGTTTGCCTTCCCAAAACACTGTTGTACATGACGAAGCCCTGCTTTTCTGAGAATGGCAGAACAACTGCCTGCCCACTGGAAGTGGTGAATTAATTCCTTGTTTTGCTTTGCTTTGTGTGCATGGCTTCTGCTTCATCTACTAAGTTGCACTTACCTCAACCCCTGAGTTTTCCTGCTTTTACTCTTCTGGTTCTCTCTTCCTTCCCAAAAATGGGGAGTGTGTTAGCAGCTGTGGGGTTCTTAGCTGCCAGCTGGAGTTAAACCACAACAAAGTCCTACTAATTTATGGTTCCCGCTCTAAAGTCCCTGGACCAACTGCACTATTTATAAGTAATTAAAGTTATAGCAAAATATGTTTTGAATTGAAAATAGGACCCAATTTGAGGGGAACTGTAAAAGAGATATTCTGAACCCTATCTCATTGTAACCACTCTCTACTTTCTTTCTGGGAGACAATATAATCTGTTGTTAGCTTCTTGGTTCATCTGATGCTGTATTATGTCAGGATAACCATGTTAATAATAGATCTTTGCTAAATAGTGGTGCAGGAGTTTTCAGTTTTGCAGAAGTTTTCCGTAGTGCAGAAACACTTTAAGATTATTAGAAACTTCAAAAGACATTTACCAGACAATTCACAGATTACAGTAGTCTAGTTAATACCTACAAAAATAGTCATTAACTAGTTTTCACCTTGGGAATCTGTTCGTAACCTTTAGACCAAAGAATGCGAGATACACTAGTGAGGACAGCAAAACACATCATACCTGTGCAAATGAGGCCAAGAGACAGCCAAAACTGTGGCTGGGATATGCAACAGCCTCTACCATGCCAGGTCCACAGCCGTGGTTGTCAGCCTTTGCTGCTTCCCAATGATCTGATGGCATGCTTCAATGCTTGAAATAGCAGTTTTGGCTTCAGGTTGAGCCCTGGCATTCCTAGTTCTGTATATGCTGTGCTGATGTCCGGAAAATTGCAAGGTGCTTGTTTCACTTACTTACTCCATCCTGCAAAACCCTTCCCAGGACCTTATAATGATAACTTTTGTACTTTTACCAAGTAATATCACAAGAGACTCTCAACTCTTTCGTGCTTCAAATACTGCATCAAAGGAGACTGTCTGGCTTTTTAATGCTTACCACACTTTTATTCACAGTAGGAAATAAGTCACAGTCACACTGGAAAGATAACTTCTAATCCACGGAACTAAACGTAATTTCCATTTTCCTCAAAACTTCTACTTATCTATTTCATGCAACTTCAAAGATGACCCAATGTCTCAAGTTTTAATTTCTGCTAGTTTGTAACAACTGTAGGGTTCTTTTAAAACCAGAATTGTTAAAATGCTTGCCTATATTAACAACAAATTATAGACATTTAAAAATTATACATACTGCTAGTCAGTGATAGGTAAGAATCACTACCGAAAAGATCTTACTTCATGTACTGACTTTCATTGGTTTTGTTTGTAGATATATTTCCCCTTTTGTGATCTAAAGAATGCTCATGTACCTGGAATCAAGCAATAATAATAGGTTACAAAATACAACTGGATTTCATCTGGTCCAACCACCTAGTTATTTAGACAAGGCAAGACTAACTTCATATCTAAAGGTTGCTCACAGTTTTCTAGTCAGTCTTTGAAAATATCCAAGGACAGAGAACTCACAGTCTCTCTGGGAAATAACAGAGCTCATCACCCAAATTAGAAATTCAGTCTAAGAAAAAGGTTCGACAAGAATATTGAGTGCTTACACTCTATTCAATTTTCTCAGTCAAAACTATGTGATGACCCTGGATATATTTTCATAAAAGAATAAATAAAGCACTGGCATAGGGTTACATCCCTCATTTGGGATGAGGAAGAAAGGTTCACAAATCACTGGAAATGGACTCACTTCAAAGATATTAAAAGGTATTAAATACTGAACAACCTGTGCTCTGCCATAGCAGATAACACAATGAACATGGGTGAAATGGGTCCTGGGGAAAGCATATATTAGCAAAACAATGTATCATTTTAGGTTAAGATCAATATATTACAGTCAACCCACATCTTGTGTTGGGGCTGAATATATCAACAAGATCACACAATTTTCACTCACAGGCTGTCATCTGGAAATATTCATTAAGGCAGCAAATATCAAAGCAATAGCCACAGCTTTGGAGTCAAAATTATATTCCTTCATCTACAAAAATAGGTGAAGGATAAAACCACCCAGCATTGCACTTACCAATATAATTTGAAGTGTAGGGAGGAAAACAAGATGAAGCTTCTTTCTACCTCACAGTTTTACATATTTTGCATCAGAATCATGCTCTAATGAACTCTGATACAGTCATTCTTATTACAATTTAGTGCCAATAAAAAACATCAGTTGATTCAGTAGCTGACAGCATACAATTACATTTCTACCTATAAGTAACTTCTCTAAAAACCTCCTTGTAAGCAGAGGTAAATGAATTCACCACTACAAGAAAAAAATAATCTAATTTTCCCTTCTAATTTCCTGACAGTATTAGAGGAAAGTATTTATAATACAGTTCTGCAGAATTAGAAGAAGAAAAGAGCTGTTGCTGCTGAACTTTAAGATCATACATCCAGTAAAAACCTCTTTAAAAATAGCAAGCAGCATAAATGAGGTAACAGATAAAGATAGACTGAGTTGCAAATTGTTTTTGTAAATCTCTAAACATAACTTGAATGAGTATGCAGTTTCATTCATCAGTTAAACTTATGTAATACCTTATTTTCCAAATGGTCTATAAAACAGATGTCTGACCACAGTATCTAAGAAAAAAACAAACCAGAAGACAGTTGGTTACTAGCACAAAAAAGGACCAGTTTTACAGTATTGCCTATTTAGTTCGTCATAAGTCATCTGCAGAGGAAACTCATCTCTATGACACATTTTTAACATGGTTTTTTTATAAACAGGCATCTCTCTCCACTCTTGGGAGCTAACTGGCCTGTTTATGTGTGTCATGTGCTACCATGAGGGCAAATCAAGAAATGGGTTGCATTTTTAACTATGAGTATCTTACAAAATAATTAACAGGGAGATATTACCTATAAAGCTTGGCTATAAATCTAAATTATGACTTATTTTACATAAACTTCATAGACACCTTGCACAAGATATTAAGCTGGGCATGTTGATGCTTTTAATTCCCTCTATTCTATCCAATTTCTAAATTTTGTTCATCTCAGCCTCCTGGAAGAGCCACTGACCATTTTCAGTTTATAAAAACGTCTACAAAGGATACCAGAAAAGGTGTAGATGCATATTAATATCTGTAGATGAAGGAGAATACTTCAAAATGATATTACTGGTTAAGAATTAATAAAGATATTCCACATTCACAGGAGAATGTTGTTATCTGCATTACTTACTTAGATATCTCGCTGCATGTTTATTTTATTAAAAAGTTAAAAGCATAAAAATAAGTAGTCCAAGGGAATTCACTTTTTAAGAACCTGAAAATACACTGACAAAGGAAAATGTAACATATTTGAAATAATTTGAATTAGGGAAGAAAAATATGATTGATTTTTTACAAGAGAAAATAGCATGCATAAATCTGGGCAACAAAAGTGTTTATGTACTTACAATGTACACATGAGAAATATGTCTATTACATAGATTAAGTTCTTTTTGGAATTTAGAATAGACTAATGCTATTTGGCTTTACTCTTACAACAATGTAGAGGCAGAAAGAGCTCTGCAGTGTTTGTAAGTTTTAAAATATTTTATTTTTCTGTTTTATGGAAGAAAAGTATTTTAGAAAGGAAAAAGTGTATTATTTATAACACTAGAGTTGATTATGGCACAAAATGCATTTGAGTGATCTATGGAACAGTTGAAACAATATTGAGAAATGAATGGAAAATTTCTTTTTTGGCCAGTAATGATATTAATAACAGTTGTGATACTACAAAAAAACCCCAAACTCTTCTGGGTAGCCATGTGAAATAAAAAGTACAGTAATTGCTATCTGAATCAAAGAGTGTTATATTTGTCACTGACTAGTATGCTACATCAAGAAGGAAATGTATAGAGCCCTACAGTAAATGCAAGACATTTATCAAGCATTTGATTTGCTCTGTCATTAATAAAGAGGGACAAATAAAGAAACCTTTTTCAGGCATGGTCATCTGATTTCCTTCTCTTGCCTGTATTCTTAGTGCTTCTAGATTATTTGGTAACTCCCACCTTTTCCCTGCACACATACATTCATTTCTGAACATCTTAAGTGGAAGGAAATAACTTCTGCCCTAAATGGCCAGTCTGGCAAAGGCATTATTCAATTTCCTGAGACCTCAGCTTGTCTGACAGGGCTCTGATTACTGAGCAGTGCTGGTCAGAGTTTACACAGCACTACAGGGCTTCTACTACAAAAATGTGTTTACAGAAGGTCTAAAAGCAGAAGGACTTCAGGAAGACAGTCCCATTTCCCACCAGCATGCCAGCCAGGCTCAAAAGGATCCAAGACAGGAGAGCCCATCACAGTTGAACCTAGGAAGAGAGAGTTTAGAGTTGCAAAACCTCACAAACCCCAACAGGTGAAGTTCTCCATTCCCCTCGACAGTGACTTGTCCACATAACTTTGGAGAGTGGGAAGATGCTATGGTCAAAGGCAGAAAAAAGAGAACACCAAACCTTGACAAATTCAGTGATGGATTTGAAGTTAAAACTGCAATCATTCAGTTGGTTAGTTAAATTCTTATTATTGATTGTGGAAGATTCCAAGTGCCATCTTTATAGTAAAATCCCTCTCAAATATAGCTAAACTAAAAAACCCACCTATTGACTCTGACAGAGTTTCCAGAACTCAAAAATATTACTGAAATATTCCTTTGGAAAGAGCTATTCTAAAAGCCAAAAGTTTGTGAGAATTTTAATATGTTAACTGTGACCAAAGGAAGGAGCTCTGAAAGTAGCTGCTGATGGTGATCAGTTCTTTTGCAGTTAAACACATTCTCTACTCTGGAGGAGTCAAAGTTCAAAATAATGAAGCTTATGATGACCCTAAGAAAAGAGAAAGCTTTTAAGACACAGAAGTCATAATGTTATCATTTGCAATTTTATTTGTAAATTATCCACAATACTACATAATTGATTTACTTGGAAATCTACATGTAATTAATATTTCCTGGTGCTCTGTTTAGCAACTTTTCTCTCATCAGCTTGTCAGGAATTTATGTAGGGAACATGTAATAATGATAAAAGTGATTCTTTGCATAATATTCCTATGCTACAAAGAGAGACCTCTGATTTGACCCTCCTCTTCTCCCCCTTCTTCAATATTTTGTATTCTCTTTTATCTCTTTTCTATTTCTCTCTGTGATCAGCACTTTATCTCTCTGTCAGATCCCATTTAGAGACTGCAGAAACATTTTTTCTGAGTAGTAGACTGAAAATGACTGAGACCTTCCTCAACTAAGTACATATTCAGATGCTGGAATCTTGTGAACATTATCCTTGTCAGATTTGCTTGTCAGATATTATCCTCATCAAACATATGCTCCCTCGCAGAGTTAATCCTCTGTAACTCTCTAAAGAGCTTAGTCCATATATTTTGAACTGATTTCTCCCTTATTTAAAGAAAGAGGGAAAACACGGAAGAGATTTCCTACTGCTCATCTCCTCCCCCCAATATTTCCGTCTTCTACTCCATCAGTTTTAGAAGAAAAGTATCCCCAGACTGTTTATTTAATCTATTTGATAGAAATGTATGTATGGTGAGAATGTACAAGGTCTAGCTGGGACAGAGTTAACTTTCTTCATAGCAGCTTGTGTGGTGCTGGTTTAGATTTATGGCCAAAATGAGACAGATAAAAAACCTGTTTAGCTACTGCTAAACAGTATTTGCACAGCACCAAGATCCCCATTGTTTCAGTCTGCCCTACCGCAGTGAATAGGTTGAGGCTCATGCAGGAGGTTGCAAGGGAACAGATGACCCAAACTAACCAGAGATATTACATACCATATAATGACAGGTTTAGCAATGAAAGGGGAAAGAAGGGAGTTTAGGGAGGTTAGCCACTTTTTGCCTAGGAACAGGCTAGACATTGGTCTGCCTTTTTGAAATGGTGAGTGATTGCCTTTGCGTGTCTTGGTTTTGTTTTCTTTCTCTCTTCCTCCACTTCACTTATTAATTTATTATATTTCTATCTCAACTCCTGTGTTTTCTTGATTTTACTCTTTACCTCTTCCCTGTCCCACTGAGGGTGGGGGAGTGCCCTACGTGGTGCTCAGCTGTCCACCTGTGTTAATCCACAACAGGGGGACCAGGGGAAAGAAAGCTGTCTGAGATCTGGGGATTCCCTCCATTTATGGGTATAGGAAAGGAAAGCATTTAAATGTGTAATTAAAGGAAACAAACAACAACAATTTCAGTAACATAGCCATGACTGAAACTTTTCATTCAGTCCAGACTGCAACGGAACTTGTTTTCTTGTTGAACTCTCTGCCAGAAATACATTAAGGAACATCATTGACCCTATGGTCACACGTACTTTCTTCTTTCCTCTTTTATCTACAGAAAATAATAACATGTGTAATGCTAATGAATAAAAAATCAGCCCTTTTGTTGCTTAAGTTTAGTTTTGTGTTTTAAAAATGAGATAGTAGAGTGACAGCTACATGGGAATTTATGCTATAACCTGAAGTCATTTTCATAACCAACAACAATTTAAAGAGAACAGAACTCACAATGGCAAATTTGATTACTATTTTATTAATTTAATCAGGTGAATTAGCAGATGATATGCAGTCTTCCTAACTGTGTTCTATGAACATGTCAATACAATTCCAAATTTCCTACGTGACATATGCAAAATTCATTTCTGTAAGCAGTCACCACCAGGCACTCGACTTCTGCTCCTCTGGTGGGCTGTCCTAGTAGTATTCTCCTCTCACGTGACCGAGAAGGTCAATGGCATCCTGGCTTGCAACAAAAAATTGTGTGGCCAGCAGGACTAGGGCAGTAGACCATCCCCCTGTACTTAATACTGGTGAGGCCAAAGCCCAAATCTTGCGTTCAGTTTTGGGCCTCTCACTGCAAGAAAGTGTTTGAGATATTGGAGTGTGTCCAGAGAAGGGCAACAGAGCTGTTGGAGGGTCTGGAGCACAAATCATATGAGGCACAGCTGAGTGAGCTGGGATTGTTCAGCCTGGAGAAAAGGAAACTCGGGGCGCACCTTCTCACTCTCTACAACTGCCTGAAAGAAGGGTGGGGGTACCAAGTGACAGGATGAAAGAAAATGGTCTCAGGTTTCACCAGAAGAGATTTAGAATGGATATTAGGAATAATTTCATGACCAAAAAGCTGGCCAGGGTAGTGGTGAAATCACCATCTCTGAAGTACTCCAAAGGTGTGCAGACATGACACTTGGGGACATGATTTTGTGATGAACACAGCAGTGCTGGCTTAACTGTTTTCCTTTTCCAAGTTTAATAATAGAATTACTATGATTCTGTGATTTTACACATTTCAACAAAAACTCCTCTCTCCTTCATGTTATGGACAATCAAACAAAAAATTCTCTTTTAGGAGCTGTATTCAGTAGATTTTTTACAGGTGAAAGTCTCTATCAATAGATTTTTTTTAAACAGTTATTACTCAATTTCAACAGTGTATCTATATTAAAAACTCTGCAACAAGCTGAAAACAGTAGACAAGTTGGATTTTGTCTCTTTTCCACAATGCTCAATTTCTACCAGCAGCTAAACACCGAGCTATTATTTTGTTTCCAAGATCTTAAAGCATATATCAAATGTTCATTAGTAACATAATTTTCCCCCTCCTCATATTCCTGTCTCAGGTCAATTAATATATGCATATTAATTTGGATAAAAAGATACTATAATGTTAATGGGCAACATACATGTATTAATATACATATTGATATTTCTATTGAAAGATAAGCTATAACAATACAAATGCAGTTCCTTTCATTAAAAAAAGAACAGAAAAAGAAAAAAGCTGAGGATCATTGACACTGTGATCAGCCCGTTCAGGGTAAATGTTAATTTGTAATGGATAGTTTTACAAGATCTTCACTTAAAAAAAAAAAAAAAAATAGGGAGAAAAGAAATCCAAAGACCCACTTACTCTTAAGGAGTAACTTGCAGGTCTCATGAGACAGTGATGATATGGTCATTACACATAATAAAATAACTATGTGTAGATTTTTGTACAATATAAAGTAAACATCATTAATATATGTTTATGATGTCGGATATTAGCTCACTCTTATGAATACTTCCATAAATTCAGGGCAGTTACTTTCTGAAATGACTTTTTGCCTATAAGAAAGCATTTGAGGAGTGTAGATTCCAGAGAAGACCTAGAGCTATTACGTCCTCTCCCCATATCTCTTATTTTCTGTTCCCTCTCTTTGAATTGTATTTCATTCTTTCAGACATGTCAGAACTATTTTACTTTAAATTACCTAATTTTCACTTTTTTTAAAAATCATATACAATTGGACAGATAGTTTACAATTACATATACTGGAAGAGACCTAATTCTGAAGAGGAGTCATCTGTAAAATAAACTTTTATACTTACTCTATACAAAACAAACTTAGTTATTTTAAGATATCAATAGACAAAATCTTTCATTAAAACAGGTCAGATATCAACCTTCAGGGCTCTACAGATCCAAAACACCACAAGTTTAATGGATCATGTTGCCTTCAAAGTCTCTAAAAAACGGTGCTGTTATTACAGTTGCACACAGCCACCCATTTTTGCTTTGCCTCATTTTTGTTACTATAGGAACAATTTGTTGTTAAGAGTTCTACTTATAAATTCTTTTGTATATGCTAGATATTTAATTATAAAATTATCTAGAGTCCTGTTACAATGAAGAGTCTCAGCTGATCTTTCTGAACATCCTTTGCCTTGAGATTTCTCCTGGAGGAACAACCAACTCTTCATTTCCAAGAGACAGGAAACTAAGAGAAAGGAATTGATATGTAGTACTTCTCCCTGCTCATGTAAACAATATAGGGACATCAGTATGCAAATAGAATTAATCTCCTAAATAATGGAACTTGAAGACCCAGTCTGGTCACTCTC
This sequence comes from Orthonyx spaldingii, assembly GCA_013397795.1. Taxonomy (NCBI): domain Eukaryota; kingdom Metazoa; phylum Chordata; class Aves; order Passeriformes; family Orthonychidae; genus Orthonyx; species Orthonyx spaldingii. The sequence continues at coordinate 434,375 of VZTJ01001071.1, forward strand.
CACACAGTTCATTTTCAGGCGCGACCTCAGAGGGAAATCAACTTTTTTTTTTTCCATCAGATAAAGAAAAGAGTCTGAAGGAGCTTTGTCCCTCTGGTTTGATTTTTTAAGAAATCCAAACAACCACAAGTACCAGAGTGGTTTTATGCTGACTTTGTTCATCTACTCCTGTCTGGGAAAGCAACAGTGATCCAATATGCTGATAAAAAGAGAGTCAGACCATTGAAGTTTAAAGAGTGGAAGAATCCTTTAGTTTGTCTTATCTGTATTTCAGAAATGTGTTCTGAAATATAAATAAGAAACATTCTTTGAATGTATTACTTTCAATCCAGTTTTGCCTTCTAATATCAAATTCCTTGCTGAGTAGACAATTTCAGTTCTCAGGCAGAACTAGATGGTGTCGTCTGCATTTACAGAATAATGGATTATTCACTTACCAATGACGAGGCTCATTCATGTTCATTTGATGTTGAGTTAAAAGCAAATTTTTCCAGATAAGTGGAAGCTGCAACTGCCAGAGCTGAAAGTCCTGAGAGCATTACACACCAAGTATTACCACAGCACTCCCTGCCAAAAACAGTGCAATATTTGTGTTCATTCTTATCTGTTAGAAGTTAAAGACAGGGCACAGCAAATTCTTATTCCTCAGAGAACATTACCTCATCAATTATTTCTAGGACACTTTCATATCAGTTACATTTTGTGTCCATCAAGATTCTTAAATTAAAAAGATCCAGATAATCTGTGGACACAGCCAAACTGAGACTAGCTCCTTATGAATATATTACTTAATAGTCATCCCTCTCCAGCAACTACTTTCCTTTTTTTATGCAGCTTAGGTATCTGTACTATAATCTATTGGATAGCAACACACATTCAGGAATACACTAGTGGATCATTAGAGAATATTAAACACAAGAGTAACCAACCTCAGTAAATGAACTGGCCCAGATTTTTCTTTCATAGCTCAATTTGGATAAGCACTAAAAGTAGTTCAAGGAGAAAGAAGCTGTAGTTTCCACAATACTGCAGTAGATTAAATTGCTTCAGATGATTGAATATACATGAAAATTCTCTAAAAGGAGGAAATTAGGTGCTGTATGAGACATGGTTTTTAATTTCTAACTATGGTGGAACTTGTTAACCCTGAAAATTTGCCATAAAGAGCATTAAGATCACACGTTAGAATATGCAAGTAAGCCATAAAAGAGCTACGCAGACTGTAAGTCCTTGTAGGAAGTGTAACAGCAAAATTTATATGTTCTTGCACAAATGAGCATAATTGTTTGCTTTTGGTTGCTGGAAGGAATGTGCAAACAAGATGTGATGAGCTCCCATAAAGGAAAATGCAAAATCCTACATCTGAGATAGAACAACCCCAAACAAGGGCAACAGCACACTTTGTATCAACAAAACCATAACCTGATTGAGTAGGGCTAGTTGCATGCAAGAAGCTTTGCAAGAAGTGTTCCACAGAGATTTCTTCTAAGCCTATGTTTCCCTGTATTTCTTTTCCACAGTGTTTATCCTAGTAGGATGAGGAGCTGGTGGTATTTTCTTCCAGAAAGGGGGTGGTGTCTTCCCCCTGGAGCCTTTCATCCTGCACTTGGCTCTGTGATATGGCATCAGTTCAATCCCAGGATAGCAAAGGACCACACTTGTAATTGTTAAGAAGAATGCTTCCCTCCAGAGAGTTCAGTTTTTCTCTTCTAGACTCGCATTCAGGTTTTATTTGTTTTTCAAAATGACTGTAATGATTCTTATTAGTCATCATATAATGCAACATCAGGGGACATAGGAAATTAATTTTCAGTGTCAGAAAAATGAATGAATTATGTAGCTGTTAAGAAGAAAGAAGCTGGCTCATAAATTAACTTTTTATGAAAACAAGCATGCATTGATCCATTAGCCAGACTGAAGTTATGTAAGTGATAGAGAAAAAAACTCAACTGAACTGCACCCACAAGAGTTGGTGTATGCTGAATGTAACATCAAGAGATGACTGAGAAGCTTCATTAATTACTCTTACAAAAGGGCATAGATTGTCACAGCTCTATTGCAGAGACCAACATGTCCAAAATGTTCTGACTCCTCACTGACTCACTGAATAGTCCTCTTCCGGTGTCAGGGTAGAGATTGCTCCCTTCCAGAATTTGACAACTCTGTGGAAGAGGCACATGTCAAAAAGTCTTAAGATCACTTAAGCTCTCATTTCTACCTTTTGCTCTCTTGGCACAGCTCAGCAAAAACATAGAGGAATTTCTAAAAAAAGAGAAAATATTTGGACCTTGAATGTTGGTAGGCTCAAAGGTAAGACAAAGATTTAGATGAACAAGTAGATGACATCTTAGTGCAAAGATCCCCAAAGAAATCTCCATGATATTAACAGTACACATTTTAGGGCTAAAATACTTTTGTCATCTTGTATAACCATCACCACTTTGAATGATATATCCAGAAATCAACATTGCATGTTTACCAAATCAGTTCTAAGTTCTTCAGAGGTTTTCATACCACTCAGCATACACAGTAAAAGCATTTACATAAAGAGACCAGTCTCCCTTTAGAGCTTTGAGAAAGGAAGTCTCAGAAGTCCAGGTTCTTAAGCCAAGAACTCACATAAGGAGCCCACCTCTCACCATGACTAGACTCCTTATGGAGATACCACAAGTCAGTAACAACTGAGAAACATCTTATTTGGTATCAACTAAAAAACTAAGCAATAGATTATTTCTGGGAAAAGAACCATCTTTGCTTTGAAAAATATAGCCCTCTACAGTTTAACATTTCTCATTATCCTTGCAACTCTATCTAAACTTAGTAAAAATTCTAGTCTACAAAGTCACACATTAAAATGTGCAACAAATATTTTGTATTTATAGATTCATGTAAGACACTCACTAAAACTGCCAGAAATCTGTAAAAATAACCCACCCCTTGTTAGAAGATTTACATATATAGAAGTGGACTTTTCTGTAAGTTTGTAAAATCAGGTCATTGTGTTGATAAGTACTTGTGCACCTAGATCATGAACCAAAGTCTATATCTGGCTTAAAATAGAGTTTTTCTAGTTTATTTCTGTAACTGAATATAGTGTTTGAGTTCATGCAATATTTTTCAGAGTCTTTGTATGATCTCCAGTAAAAATATTTCCATATCATCAGTGACACAATAGCTGATTTCTACAGGCAGAATTATAAATTGGAAACTCAGAAGTGCCCGTACTTTAAATTGATTTGAACAATGCAGATAGGATACTGCAGTAAAACACAGCACACCATCTTCTGAGCTTTTTCTAAATTATATATAATTACACATGGCTAGTCTTTTAGAGAACGCATTATTAATTTGTTAGGTAATTTATTTAGCTAATATTGGTAATAAAAACTTGCAATAATCTCATATACATACAATATAATTATGTTAAGCTCATCAGAATAATAGTTTTAAAGATCATTTTATAAGCAGCAGTGTGAAAATTGCTACTAAGGACAGCAATAGGATTAACACAATAGCAACAGAACTGTACTAAGAGAAAACCTCCACAGGACATAGCAACAAGCTTGTGCTATTTGCTTCTGGAAATTTATCAGTATGCCTCACTGATATCTCAGGCAGCAGAATTGTCACCTCTTCTGGAAGCTGAGACTGCAAGATCTAGTAATATATTTTGTATGAGGAGAGCATCCCCAGCCTCACACTTCCTTCTCACAACTGCGCCCAGTTTGGGGGTGGGGGAGGTAAGAAGTTTTGGACAGGAATATTCACCTAGAATTTTCAGGAAATAGATTAACACCTAGAATACCTGTGTAGTGCCAGCTTTTTTGAAGAAAAAAATCAGCTAAAATATGTTACTGGTACTTATATAAATATACTAGTCAAGTAAGAATCATGAAGTTCACAAAATGAAGTTCTTATATAAAAACAAAAACTGTCAAAAAATTACTTTTGTATTCATTTTTCTACACATGATCTGTTCCTTGGAGTCTAGTTCCAACATAAGCAAGGAGTGGACAAAAACAATGCTGAGGGTATAGTCAAACTGGTAACAGAGGTGACAAAGAACTGTGAAGACAAAAGAAGAAACCAGATGCAGGCACTGTCAATTTTTGCTCAGGCATCAGCACCATCTTAAACTGCTCTGACCCAGCCATGTGAGAGCCTTGTTGGATTATCTAGATGAAAATGGAAACAAGATAAACTGATCAGTTTGTGGGATTACAACAAGCCCTAAAAAAACCCCCATAGTATGTGCATAGAAACAAGAAAATTACAAGTAAAAATTTATATTTTTTTTAAATTTTTTTTTTTCAGTTTCAGGAGAAGTTATTCTGCCAGAATTACTCAGACCACTTTTTAATTCCTAGCTCCTAAACAGTCCACCTCCTTCAGTTGTTGTAACTAACTCATTTTGTTTGAAAGGCAAAGAGGGAAGAAAATAAACAAAAATAAACACCATAGTAAATTGACAATATTATGTCAAGAGCAGTGAAAAACCTGTTACCACCTGAGATGCACAGTGACAATCCAGTTTGCTACTGACTTTACTGGCTGTTGGATCACAACTGTAAAGAGCAATAAAGGATTGACTCCCTTTCCCATCATCATACAAAAGTACAGAAATCTGCTTTTAACCGAATTGTTCAGTAAATTGATGTTGGCTGTGGTTGTTTTTTTTGGGAGTGGGTTTTGCTGTTTTCCTTTAAGAAATATAGAAGATTCTAATTGTGGTTATTTTCAAATTTGAAAATATTAACATGTAAGATCTTATGCTTATATTTGAATCCAGCTAATCTGAATGTAATAGAAGAAAACACGCCAAAATTTAACACACAAAGGAAAATCTTATTAGGATTAAGGAAATAATTAATTTGGTAAAATACATACAAACTCACAGTAGTTCCTAGTCAAGTTGGAATTTAAAGTAATACAATTTTTTTTTCTCCTTTTCAGTTACATATATTTTCATCATTCTCTAGAGATTATGGTTTCATTTCCTTGTCCCAGTCAACTCAAAGTCTGAAGAATCCAATTGAATTAAATATATGCATAAAGATTGCTTCTTCCGTAAAACTTAATTCTAAATCTAGCAGTGGCTAATTAAAGACTCCAGTTTTCAGTGTGGTGATTTTTTTTGTTGCCTTTAATATTAAAACTCCAAATAAAGATGGAGGTATTTTGGCTAATATTTCATAAACTTATCAGCCTTGAAGAAACATAAGTTGTGCAATAGTGGCATTATGGGATATTGAAGAGAGTACTGTATTGGGCTGAGGCAAGGAGAAGAAGGAATACAACAGTATTCCTTGAAATTTATAACAATGGCAAATCCTGAAAGTGGTTTAGGGTTATACATAGCAAGGTCCTTATAACTGGATTGTTTCAAGTTATATAATACCCAAATATGGGTAGTTTATTTCTAAACTGTTTTGCAGATATGGTAGCTAGGCTGTCATATATTAGTAGAGAGATAGTTTTCTGGTGCATGACATTTTATTCTGGACATAATTTCATAGACTCCTTCTTTCAGTACATAAGTGAGTTTAAAAGCACAAAACTTTTGTTGTTGTTTAATGCCTAATAAAAACTCAGACATTAAGTGAATTTTAGTAATTTTAAACACACTATATTTCTGTCACACGAGAAAGTCCAGAGTCAACACATATCAATCTATCCATATATGAAAGACTGGATGGACGGGGGTAAGATATAAAAGTATGGACATCTTTAATAATTTTTTCTGGAATATGTTTTATTTTGGTTGTAGATAGTTGAAGTAAATAGATGCTAAATACAAGCAGTACAGAATTTAAGCAGGTGCATATCCACCATTTTCTAGCTTTCAGGAAAACATCCTTGCAATGTACAAAGTTCCTGATTTTGTACTGCCTGTTTTACTAGCCACGGAAGAGTTCACCAAGACACAAAAGTTTAAATTTTACATGCCATCTTAAACCCATTATTCTTGCAAGCTAACTGAGAAGGAGAATTGAAATGGGGCACCACTATGAAACACTGTAAGCATCACTTGAAGGAAATGTGTGCACAGCACTTGCACTGCCGTTGATCTTTTTTCTCCCACTTTTGTAAAAGTAGGGTATCAGGAACAGATACATTCTAGTAAAGCATTACAGCAAAGTACACTGGATCAGGCAGAGATTTTTCAAAGATGACAGAAAGTCATGACAGTTGTTTGACCTTATCACAGTGTATCTTCCTCAATATAACTTTTTATACCTTTCTATTTTCAGCTTTCTCTTACTTGTTCGCTTAGGATTTTTAATTAACTTCCAGTAACCTTCCACTAGCATCAAAGTTGCAGTGTCTTCCATGCAGTCTCAGTAAGGGTAATTTTTGTTAGGGTTTGTTGATTTTGCTTGTTTCCTCTTGGGGTTGGGTTGGCTTTTTTTATTTGTTTAGTTTTTGAGGGTTTTTTGAAGTAGAGGGAATTATGGGGTGGTGATTAGCCTTGCTTTGTTTTTTAAATGCAAAATTGTTTTCTGAAGCTTCAGGCCCAAACAGAAACTTATGAAGATTATTGACCTTTTGCATCAGTTTCTCAAGCACCAACAGTGTTAAGACACCAGCTTGCTGTGAGCTTTAACAAGCCAAGAGCTAGCAGCAACCTCAGGCTCTGATTTAGCAGATATCTTACGCAAAAGTATTTGTCTCAGCCTTATCAAAACTCTGGTGTTTCACTAACGTTTTACAAAACAGAATAGCTCTCTTTAGCAAAAGAAAGAAAGAAAAAAAAAAAAAAAGCATCTCCTAAATTTTAATTGTTTTCTTTTTGTTTTGGTTCGTTTTTTTTCGAGGAAATAATATAGTCTCCCACAGAAGTACCCAAGCTGGCAACATTAGTATAAAGCACAATGCCTCTGCACATGATTGGGGTTATCTGTACTCCCCTAATCTGAGTCCCATGCTGATTTACGCTTACAGTTCCCACAGCGCCAGTCGTGCCTTGACAGCTTCACACAAAAAGGAGAGTAAAGAGATGATGGCTTGCATTGATCTAAACTGTGAAAACACACTATATCATTCTTTCCATACAATGTTCACAGATATGAGATCTACACTGTACTCTACACACAGCATGAAGAAGAAACACATTAGACATCTAGCAAGGTCTGAACACAAGTCAGCTTTTTTATTCCAAAAATATTAACAACAAAGTATTCCTGAGTCTGGGGTGCTGACAAACAGGAACACTGCCCAAAGTTGAGACAGATCTTTCTGAAGGCTGGTAAAAAAAAAATCTGGGGTCTTTTATGCCAGTGTCAAAAGATCTAGGATCTCATCAGATATAATCTGCCACATCTTCTGAAAGTGCAGTGTAGTATTCTTCAAAATATGTAGAATTGTCTGAAATATCTATAATTACTGAAGACAAACAGTTGCACAGTACATTGATATCACTTATTACTAGAATTACACTTACCTATTCTAAAATCACAGAATGTTTGAGTTTGGAAAAAACTTCCTGAAATTGCCTAGTCCTATCATTGTGCTCGAAGAAGTGTGCACTACAATTGGTTGCTTAGAGCCTGTCCAGTCAGGTTTTGACCTTCTGCAAGGATGGACACTTCATAACCTTTCTGGAAAACTTGTTCCAGTGTTTGACCATGCTCAAAGTATCATCTGTCATCTTTTATTGGACCCAGTCCAGTATTTTGTGCCTCTTATACCACAGAGTGCAGTACTTGATATCATACTTCAGATGTGGTCTCACCAATCTAAGAAGAGGGGAAGAAACACCTCCCAGCTTCCCACAACCTACTGAAAATGCTTTTCCAAATACATCTTAGGATGCTGTTGGCCTCTTTGCTACAAAGGCACAATGCTGTCTCAGTCTCAACCCATTTTTCACTGTGACCCTGAGGTTCTTTTCCACAAAACAGTTTCCCAGGCACTTGATGACCAGCCTGTTTTGATGCATGGGGTGTTCCTCCTCTGGTGCAGGACTTGGATAAACTTCTTGAGTTTCCCATTTTCCAGTGTCCCCAGTGTGTTGAAGTCCCTCTGATTAGAGGCATAACAATCTGATCTATCAATTACTCTTCACAGTTTTGGATCATCAACCTGATATCCATATAGTGCAAAGTGGAAGTCATGAGCAACAAGGGGGAAAAAAGGTAGTGTACCATTTGAAAACCTACTTTAAAAATTTTCTTACATCCTGTGACTTTCACTGAATAGAAATCTGTAATTGAAAATATCAACTTCACACACCTTATTTACCTTGTAACAGAAGAACTTTCAAAACATTTGCAATATAGCACAGCAAAATTAGCAACCTTACTCAGGGAAGTAAGCACATGTTGAATGTAAGTTTAGAGAACTGAGTGGAGTTTTTTGCCTGTGATCCACAACATCCACATGATTAACCAGTGGTATCTACACACTTTAATCAGTTTCAGTTAAGTAGCTAGCCACAAGAAATCTATCGTATTTGTCCAAAGGCCATCTGATCAAATAATGTTCCTACTTTAGCACCAAAATAGCTGCAAACACATCAGGTGATTATACTGGGATACTGAATTTGCATTTCTAAGATTTTTTTTTTTCCTCCCCAACCCAAAATAGTTTGCTGTCTTTTCAAAGAATCAGAAATTCACTTCTGGAGCTAAATGAACGGCGATGAGTTCACTAGAGTAATCATCAGGGAGAATTCTCATTCAACCATGTCGCGCATACGGATAAGATCTGATTGCACAAACTTTACTAGAAGTAATTACTCTGATTCAAAAACAATAGCAAGATTGCTGATAATCGTTCTATTGTCTGAAACATCATTTAGTAACAATCAAGGGAAAAGAAAAGACAAGAGCAGAAAAATAATGGAATGAACAATGACATTCATTAAGCATATACCAGTCACCAACAAGCAACTCTTTTTCTGATAGCACAAATATTTAACTCTGTGTAATCACACAAGACTTAAAAAACAACACACATGTTATTGGCAAATAAAGCCTGAGTATTATGAGAAGATGCCGTGCTTCTGAAATACGCTTCTTTTAAAAGTACCCAAAAAATCAATAAGAGCACAATGAGGAATGGTGAAACTTTATTTAACGACAGAAATGAAAATAACACCTCTGTGTTACTTGTCTAGTTGTCAACAGAAAATACTAAAAAAAGTCCACAACAAAAGCATTTTAAAAAAAAATTTAGGTTCAACCAAATTTAATTCCTTTTGTATTTAAAAAAAAATCTATTAGGAAACAAAATATTTAGGGTTATTTTCTTCATATGAAATGCTCCATTTGACCTGAAATGCTTCAATATTTAATAAAGTAAAATTAAGTGTTAACCTTACAGGGCAACGGACAGGAGGGAGGTGAGAGAAATTTTAAAAAATGCTAAAAGAAGGGAATCAGGGTAGATAAGGACTCAGTATTAAAGATCACACAAATACAGCAAATAAGCTTGAAGCAAACTTCACCAAAAAAAGCTTTGTATCCCAGCTTCTCCCCTGGTGATTGTTTTCCTTGTTCGTCATACTTCTGAAGATTTTAATCTCTGCTATTGATTTTATCAGCAACATATTAGAGTAGGAAAGACTTTTAACATTTCACTCACTTCTCGAGGGGAAAGAAGTGGAAAGGTCTATGTTAAAGTAACCAAATTCTTTTACAGGATGTAAAGTGACTTAGATAAAGCCTGAAATCAGAAGAGTTTACTTAATTCCAATGGGAATCTGTAATAATAATCCTGTTCATATCCCCAACATATTTTTTAATAAATGTCTTGCATGAAAAATTAATTCTGCTTTCTACCTTGTCCCTCAAATATGTAAGCATTTGATTTTTCTGACTAAGCTTTAGCTGCATACTTTCTCATTGTTAAAAAAAACACCCCAGATTATGTGGTTCACAGCTTTTTATTTTGTAAATTTAGCACAGAGACACAAATGCATCAAAGTGTATTACTTCTTGACTTATTGAAGGCAATAACTTCAAAATTCAGCAAGTAATTATTCAGCAAGTAATTCCTCTGGGAATGGGGCTATATATGTATTTGCCAAGACATAAACCCACAGATATATTTGCTCATTCTATACATTTGAATATTATAAATTATTCCAAAAACATTGCAAACACTCCCCAAAATAACCAGAAGAGATTTCAGGGAGTCTTTTCTTTCTTACATGTAACAGGATATCTGATAAGTTTCAAATTATTAGGTAAATTTGTGCACCATCAAAAAAACCCACACTGTTTATTACCTTACAGCTTGTTTAGAATCTTTAAAAAACAAAACAACTAAAAAACCCCAACAATAAAACAAAAAAAAGCCCAACCCACAAAACCATACCCAAAACCACACCATCTTTCTAGGATCTTAATAAATGAGACAACCAGTATCAAACTCACCTTGAACCTTGCAGCATGAAAACGAGAGGATCTGTTCTTTTCTATGTAGTTCAATACTAATGGTGTGCTAAAGCCAGATTCACCTTGATACTCTTTATTTTTGAAACTACTTTCATAATGAGATCAGATAACCTTAAAGAGCATGTCTTAAAATGCAGTTTATATTCATATTGAACTGTTTGTAATATCAGGGATTCGATTCTGTATTTTATTTTATTGTACTCAGGCATTGACTCTTAAAAGCATGTATTTCTGTGTGCATGCATGCATGCTGCAGAATTTTCATGTCTTACCAGCCTGTGTCAGGAGATTCTTTCAGTCTACCTTTCTCCACACCTTTCCTAATTGCTCCCTTTCCCAAACTGAGTCAACTTAGGTAACTTTGAATATAATTCCAGGGTATAATGAAGGGAGGAAGTTATCATCATTGACTGAAGTATCTTCAACCGCACAAGTCCTTATCCAATAGTAATATTCTAAGACTTTATTGAGATACTGAGAAGACAGACAAGAAAGTTTTAGATAGTTGGCTTGCTGCCCATAGTCATTTAGTAAGATGTACCTTACTTTGTAACGGACCTGAGAGCTTAGATTTGTTCTCTCATGTTTCATATAAAGATATTATTAAAGCTTAAGTAATAACTTCTCAAATTTGAGGGCATCCATTGGGTTAGATATAATTTTAAGTTCACTAACATCCTATTCTCATCCTTTTCCTGAACTTTAACATTAACTTGAGAAAGTAATTTAGACTTAGTTAGCCTTGGTTCACTGCAAAATTACAGTACTAATGCCAACCTCTCTTGACCATTCTAAGATTATGCAGTTCATATGCAACATGGGGAGACTTCATAATGAATTTCATTATAAAAACATAAAGTATTATTCAGATATTCCCTTGAATCATCACTGAAGAATAGTTTTCTTAAATACCCTTTTGTATTCACCAGGTAATAGTCTCGATTACACAAAAATTCAATCATAACCACACAATAATATTTCCCTGCAACCAGATGAGCTTTTTCTAAGTTCTGTCTCAAAGAAAGTAGCCCAAAACATGACCAGGAATATAAGTAGAGGGGGAAAATATAAACAAAGAAAAGGTTTGCTTATTTGGAATAACAAAATCTTCAAACTCCTGAAAGGTTTCAGCAAGCCTAAAAGCGACTTTTTCCATATATTTCTGTTTACAAATAAAAACATACATCAACTAGAAGTGCTCAGCCAAGATAAAGGCCATCATACATGTGATTTTCCACTGGCAAAGCACATTAGAAGCATCTTCCACCTGCAGGGGATCAGGAACAGCAAAAGCAAAGACATGGTCTGACATAAATAAAAACAATTTAGAAACTAGAAGCACAAGTTATTCTTTTGAGATTGTCTAAGAGGAAAAGCCATCCTCTAGAATACTGAGGTTTTAATTTGGGCTTTTGAAGTAATCTATTGTTTGTTTCTCCCATTTCCAATGGCTATAAGACCAAGTCTGGCACCTCCTTTTATTTAGGGTTGAAGAATCTGGTTTGGTAATAACATACCATGTTTGACACTCACAATTTTGTGACTGTGCAAAGATGAGGCCTTTCATCTTTGAAGTCTTTGCGCTGTCACAAAGCTATACTGAGACAGGAGAAGGAAAAGGAGACAAAAAAAAAAAAAAAAAGAAAAAAAGAAAAACAAGGAGAAGGAGAACATGGAAAAGAGCAAGAAAATACGGAAATGAATTACCTGAATAACAGCAGAATGAGGAAGACAATTTCAACGCATTAGAGCATTAGAGTTAAAAAGATAGAGAACTATTCCTGTTATCATTGTGGGAACCTGTCAGTCAGAGATCAGAAATGTTTGTTCTGGTAGCCAAAGGTTAGGACTACAAAAGAGCAAGTGTTCAAGCAGAGACCTCAGCACTACAAAATCTAGGGAGATGCTTCATTCAAAACAATCTGTAACATATCACGGCTTAGGAAAGTTTGCAAGCATGAACAGCTAGATTTATGAATAAAATACGTGAAAGTTTATTTCAAGCAATATATTACAATAAAAATATATCACTGATTAATTCTTGAACTACATTTTGAAAATTAAGACCTTGTTGTTTAAAACTCTGAAGCTTAATTAAATATCCTGATGAGTTTACAGTAGAGTTTTACTTTACTTTTTTAAGTGTTGAGGTAATAAAATGAAGTGTATAAATAAAACAGATTGGTTGTCCACTGGATCCAGAAAATAAAATAGTTTCCTTTAATATCTAGGAGAAAGGCTTCAAAGACCAATATTTCAATCCTTTGAATAGTGAAGTTGCCATCTGAGCAACGTAATACTGGAAGCCAGATTAACTTGTGCAAACTGATTCAACATCTTCTAACTAATATAGGATAAACAAGACCAAAGGGATTAAATCCTGTGTACATAAAATTCTCTCCACCTCTATCAACCATGCTTTTAAAAAGAAAAAAAAAAAATAATCTACTCAGTAAAGTAAGAGGTCTATCTAAATACAGCTAAATAATCAACAATGAGTGAAGTGAGTTACACTAAGCTTTTGACAGGGAAATCAGCTGGAAAAAACAACAGCATATCTCAAAAAGAAACAATAGCCCAGCTGGGATGTTTTACCCTGTATTGGGAACAATTTTAGTTAACCAGTACATCTAAACCATCTGTATAATGAATAGTTGATAGCATATAAATGGAGATGGAGTGGACAGATTGATAAAATAAATAAGAACTAGAACATCTATAGTATTTCATCCATTTTTGAAAAGATGACAGTGAAGTTGCTTTTGATCAAACTGTAAATGTAAATTCCCCTAGAACTTCCTGGAGAAGGCAAAAAAAACTCCTTATGATCCAATCCATCACCCTGTGTTCATAAATATCTATTCAAAAATTAAAATGTTAACTGTTAAAAAACATTCATCAGCAGAAGGTTAATACCTTCTTTCATCGATATTTCTCAATTTAATTGTAAACTAAAAGTCTTATTAGGCATACCCAGCAGTAAACTGATAATACCACCTAAATGCTCAACAGATGTCTCTAACTGGAAACATAAAATTTTAATAGTCACTTTCTTCAGTATTTAAAGACTATATTGTTATCAACATATTTTTCATAAAGGAAGTCATGCACTTCTGTCAGTTATATTTATTACACCAAGGAACACTTTATTACAATAATGCAGATGTCTTCATTCCACAAACCCCAATGGTACTTAAAGCTAGGATTTTATTACTTGTGCCTGAGGCCAAACAAAGATATAAACCTGCTACATTCTAATTCAAATACTGCTGGTGGGGTTTGCATTTTTGTTCCATAAATTACAATACAATGTAATCAAATACATGTAGAAATGGTAGTCATAGAAACAGTATTTCCAATTCACAAAATTTTAAGATAAATGAAAAAAACCTCCCTGATTTATGAACAATTATTTTTACTCTGGACTAACTTATTTCCTCTCAAAAGGAATATATGTTAATATTATTCCAACAGTATGTGATGTTGAATGCCCTTGAAGTGCCACTCAGAGTGGCTCACATTATTTACCATTATAACACCTATTCTGTTCCAGTCTAACAATGTGCACCATCAGTTGCATAAGCTCTGTGTTTTGAACAGGTTAACACTGACCAAATGTTTCATGTTCAGACATTAAATACATCACAACTGATGTCTGTCGTGATATTGCTTTGTTTAAAACAAGCACACTTAGCACTTGGAAAGCCTTGCTAGTAAAAAGTATCACAAGAACAGGAAGCTATTCAGTATATTAATGATACTTGAAGCTATAAGGATTTTTAAATCATAAACAGTGGAATTCCCAGAGTATTACATAAAGCACACAAGTTTTTATATCTAACAAGACTTCAAATTTTTCTTGAGAGTTCAGTTTAAGTTGTGTAGTATTTGGTAGCACTTATAAGTGAAAAAAATTATAGCTTGCTTTACTATCATTGCATTTCTAGAAATATTTTAGCAGTGGTTTTCAATTCATTGGAACATACTTTTGAAAAAACTTTATTATTTAATATTTATCTTAGTAAGGCACTGGGGGGGTCACAGCTAGGTTGGGCTTTTCTGCATATTCCACAAACATATTAAATGGCAGTCTGAGACAGATCAGGGCTTTTTTTATTACACGTACAGTACGCGACTGAAGTTATATAATGTTACCTTAACTTTTCCACACCCATCATGGAGATACCAGTTGTTCTTCCTGTAAGTTATAAGGATGCCTATGTTGCTTTATAAACTTTCCTTGTCATGTTCACAGTTTCCAAAAGAATAGAAAAAAGGGGATATGGCCATGTTGGTGGGGAGGACTTCTCTGACGTTTTCTGTTACTAAAGCAACCGGGAATGGACAAAAGAAGGAATGCAGAGGACAAGTATTCTTCAGAGTGTTTTATGAAGCCAAGTTTTAATGTAGAAAAAGACAAACCAGATGTCAAGAGAGAGCATAAATCGATGTTTATTCCTGAAAGCAAAAGTAAGTGCCTTTGGGTAAAGTATCAGGTTTGCACATGCTCTCAGAAAAAGTGAACACAGACAAGTTTCTAGCACTTAGCTTTTCTCCAGATCAGGAACTATCCTTCATTCATGTGTTCCAACTTAGTGTTCCTGGAACTCTAAAATGCAGGCTACAATAGAATCAGCAACTATCAATAAGAAACACCATACAACCCAAGATAATCCATTTCCAAACACTAAACACATCCTCAAAAGGGAATTTGACTTCGATTCAGCATATTATAAGCAAGAAAACATAGAACAGAGTATGTACCTCCTGTCAGTTAGAAGTTGTGCCAGCTCTCTAAAGACAAATGTGCAGCAATTCTGTACATACACACAAATGCTTAAAGTTACAGAACTAAAGCTGACCAGTTTCAAAACATACCATGCATACATATATGCAAAAATTCCCTTCTCCAGCTCTCCAAAGCTGGTTCAATGAGTTCCTACAGCACAGCAGGGTCAGAGTAAACAACGTGGTTTCCTTAAAGCATACAAGAAGGCATAGTACCTGAACTTCAGACTAGATGCTCTTAAGAAATTTGGTTCAGAGGAGCCACAACACATAGCTAACCATTCCTATGAAGAAAACTCTTCCCTCATAACAAAATTACACTATGCCCTCACCACTCCTTCTGAAGCACTCTAGTACCTCATAGTAAGAAGAAAACACCGGATTAATATATTCTGAATTTCGGAGTAACTAGTCACTGCAATAGAGAAGGAGAAAAGACATCCTTAACATATGATCTCAACAGAGTCAAAGAATGTGTTGTCAGTCATTTGATCCTATATGAAGTGAAAACCTATTCACTGCTCCTGTGTCAAGACTTGAATGCAAAAATCTTATGCACCTGCAAAAAAACCCCATTCCAGTGCAATAAAAGAAATGAAGAAAATGGGGGTAATGAAAATAATAATTGCATGCAGTTACAGCTATGATGTTTCCAATGCCAGATCTACAAGCCTGTCTTCCTTTCTTATGATTTCCATCTTACAGAAGATGAACACCTTCTTTTCCATCCTTCTTCTTTGAAAGGTATAACAACTATACTATTCAGTCCAAGTTCCTCCTCTTAAAATATTGAAGGCTGCATCTAAAGAGAAAAAGCATTCCACAGCATACTCTTAAGTCCTAAGCTCATCTATTTCTCTGGGGCACAAATCTCCTCTAGCTCATGTGCCTAAGTTTCTTTCTGAGAGAAACCAGAGCACGGTGTAACTATGAGTGAGCCATGATTAGTTTTTATTGTGGCATGGAGTTGGAAATCAGCTAATACTACTAACCCCAGAGTCAAGGAGTTTGGTCATCTCTCCCACAGTTCAGTTAATAGATAGAAACCTCAGGTTAACCTTAATTTCTAAATTCCCCTTCAGGGATACAATAGGTGTCAAGTAAAGAATGTCACATGCAGCATGTTAGGGATGCTCTAAAAACTTGTTATACAAAAGGAAGGTAAAGATTAATCTTTCTGTGTTCTACTATTGTCTTGGCAAGGCCTGGTAGCTAACAAATATTCCCAAATTTTGGTTCTGTGGTTTCTCATGTTAGTAGTGCTGATAAGATTTCTAGTAGACCCTTTTGATCACTCACACTATTGTTCTTTGTGTACTGTGATTTTCTCTTACATTTCCTTATTGGTCACCACCACCAGTACTCTATATAAGGACACCAGGGATTATTTTCAGAACTGGAGGTAATTAGGCAGTGGCTTAAATTCCCACTTTGTTTTTCTTAGCTATAAGTGCACCCAGCTCCATACATTTTTCCAGTATATGCATTATTTTGTGCCATCGTTATATCAAGATGTTTCTTAGAGTAAAAATTGCTTTTAGGTAATATGCCCTCATACATAATGAGATTTTTATGAACATATCTCTAGTTCTAAACCTAATATAGGCAGACTAAGTTATAATTCAGGAAGATAAGCTTATGCCCTTAAGGAGAGGAAACATTTTATAGAATTTACACTGGCTTGCTAGCATTTGAAAACAGTTCTAATTATGCCAAACATTTTGAAAACATCAAAACTGTTGTTTTGCTTAAAAACCACCAAACATAAAGAAGAGAAATGCCTTGTCCATTCACTTTTTAAATTTTTGAAAAAGAATTTCTGATTAAATATAAGCAATTAAAAAGCATTTGGAAAAAATTAAGCAAGCAGAACTCAGTAAATCACCTTTCTAAGACTACAATTATTGTAAATACTTGCATAGGAAACTATTATTACAAATATCATAATTCTTACCTTCCCCTGCTTCTAACTGCAGCATGCAAAACAATTTCATAGAAAAAGCCACACAGTAATAACATTCGCATAACAACTTTAAGTCTATTCAAGTTTGTTTTTTTTTTTTTGCTGGGTTTTCTTAGTTTTATTTTTTTAATAGAATTTTTTTTTTCTACTGACTCCCAAGGAGTCATTTATTCAGACTTATAACCTTTTGTCTTGACTTTTTCTTTGGGCCTTCCCCACAGCTTCATTATTTAACTACTCACAGCTGCAATTTAGCTAGGTGAGTACGGCATTAACTCATTACCGGCCAGCAGCTCAGAGCAGGCTCCTGCCTGTTGTCACAAATGTATATTACCATCTTTACTAGTGTCCTGGTGCATTTAAGAATAAATGCTGGTATCTTAGTAACAAAAACAGGTATTATGTATTCCTATGACTGTGCTGTGCATGCCTTTCAGATATAAGAACTTTATTACCTACAGTTTTCAATCAAGTGAAAAAAATTGCAGCTGCTGACAACACCTTTTTGCTATTCAACCTTTTGGATTTGACAGTGGCATATTTTGATGATCTACTGAACTGCAGCTAACAAGCAAGAAAACACCACTACAACCAAATTCAACAATGTAGTCAAATGTAACAAAAATAGAAACCGGTGCATGTTTCCAGATACTGTTAAAAATCATATTTATACTGCTTTTTGACAACAGATGTGATGTAACTTATGTTCTTACCATTTGCTGCATTAGGACACACACTATCCCTATGTGTGCTATCTTTTAGCTGTCTAGGGGTTTTCCTCTTTAAAAAGAGCTATATATTTCACAACTCACACAAGTTTACACTGACATCCTGGCATAGAATGAAGGCAGCACTAATTTTATCTGGAAATTTGAACTGATATATTAGCAGTTACCTTTTCCTATATGAAACAGCGTGCCCTGTTGTTTTAATATTCAGTTCAAATGCTGTGTAGCTCATACAGGCTCTTCAGAGAGATGATGTCCATTTAAGTTACTGTTGAGATTTGGGTATTTAAGAGCCAAAAGAAGCAGTATCTGTGTCTGTATATCTGCATTTTGATTTTTAATATTGCCCAAAGGCCTGCAAAAACAGAGAATCTATAACCACAGAAACACACAGCAAAACTTTTTAGAGAACCCTTACTGATAATGTTGAGGAACGTTCTTTCTGTTCTCTGCAGTGTACCTCATCTGTCTGATACACAATATGTGAGATTTAATGAAGTCAAGCAATCAGAAAAGACAATGTCCTCTTTCACTATGTTAGCTAGCTGGAATTTCCAAGGGACCTACTTTTTTTCTTGTAAGATTTTCTTTTTAGGATCTTCATGTAAGAGTGCATGGCCCAAACTTTGGCTATCATAGCTTAAGAAAGAGTGAACCACATTTCTCTTCTAGGATATATTCTCACGCACAAATAAATTTATGGATACCAGCAAGAATAAACTAAACAACGGATCAAAACTAGTTCCCCAAACAGACCATGATCCACAGATATTTTTTGCTGTATCTGCCTAATTCAAAACGCCACTCAAAACACAACAAAGGACACAACAAATTTCAGTTTCTCTCCTGAAATTTACCTCTGAAGAGGGTCTGCATGATTTGAATCTCATTTAATTCACACCAGCTGACTGCCACAAATGAGCAAGAGTGCCTGACCCTCAGCCTCTTGCCCCCCAAGGCACAGTCCTGCTACTGTCTGCTTCATACAATTATCAGTGTAGGTTACCTCTGCCAGGTAACCTTTTTCACTGTCTACTATTAGTTTAAAATGTCATCATAAAAAAATCTCTCTTACCAATATTCCACATATTATCCTAAACACAGGAGTTAACTACAGAAAGCACTTCCACCATTACCATCAATCAGCATATCAGGCATGAGAATTAGGCTTCATGAGACATTAAATTTTCATCAAGGTGTACTCAATTTTATGTTCTGTTGTGGTTTGTTTTGTTGCTTTGGGTTTTTTCTTAAAAAGCTATTTAGTAGTAAAATATAAAAATAATTAGAAAAAACAACCCTTTCACGACTGTTGTAGACACTACTTTTAAAGAGACCCTTGCACGGAGATGTAATTCTTCCATTTAAGATGTTTTAGCAATGATAACATGGAACTTAAGCATCCTTGAGTTATAAGGGCTTCCATAGTCTGCAGAACTACTAGCTCCACATTACTTGTATGGATTTACTTCAGAGAATTTCACACGGTAAAATAGTTTCAGCTGAGATTTCAGCTCCTAGTCTGTCCCCAAGTCACACCCAAACAGCTCAACAAGCAATATCATTCTATGATACAGTTATGGTTTTAAAACAATGCAGCTCCTTTAGGCAAGGAATGTATCACAGATTTTGGTTAAAGTAGTTTAGGTATTTGATTTATAAAGCTACACTGACTAGTTTGAGACTGAGAGTAAAAACATCCTAAGAGAGTAAAACATTGTGCTTTTGAATTTATGAAACTAAACACCAGGAAGGAAAGATCTTAGACTTTTCATTATTGTTATTCAGGAATATAACTGAGATCAAAATAGACACAGGTGGTGGCTGCGGGGTTGTTAATTCAATAAACTAGGTCATTCTTTTGGCACCTTCTCTCAATAGGAAGAGAGGAAAGAAAGTTTAAAAGAAAAGTTAATTCCAAAAGAGGCAGAGCCATATGGAAAAGGAATCTTTGAAATAATTCTCAACCTTTTCAAGCCGATGTTCAATTCAAAGATTTCTCTTTTGTTCCCCTTTTGTCAATGATCTAGTCATTGAAATAGAGTGAAAAAAGAGAATAAAACTGTGTTTGGAGATTTTCTATGCAAAAATGTGCCTATTTAGGAGACGAGAGACTTTTTTTTTTCTAGAAACTTGAAAATCCATGGGGTTATCCTGCTGCTAAATTGATGTTGACAAACTCAGCATTAACATGCTCAGGCTCATTTTCTCTGGTTTCAGGAGGCCCTTGAGAATGGAGTTAGGTAGAATCACTCTGGCCAATGGCTTCTGAGGAGGTGGAGTTGTCATTAGGACAAGATGTTTAACGGATGCTGCAGAGAGGCTGTAACTACACAATGGTTTCTATATCCCAAAAGACCTCAGGTCATCCGTGAGTTAAGAGGGACATACTCTTGCTACAAGGTAAAACTTATCCCCTCACTGCATGACACAGTAAAAATTGAAGAACTTAAAAAGCATCAGGTTTTTGCTTCTTACTCTTTAGTCTGCTGGAGCAGTAGGCAGCTGACCTATGTACCAGCAGATCTGAAATCGCTTCTTATATTGAAGAGAATGAAACTTTATTCCAGCCAATGGAAACTCTTTTCACAACTTCTTTTCATTTTACAAATAGGATTTAGAAGCATACTTTTCTTCTGTTAAGAGAATTCTGATACCTTTTGGGTTCAAAGTGATTTCTCTTGTCTTAGAAAAGGTTATTAGCATGTTTCTTGCAAGAGTTCTCTCTTCCATTGCTTTGTGGTTAGTACTATTCTTTGCAGAATGTTAGTATAAAGTAGACAGTAAATTTTCTTGTTTCCATTACTTTAATATATCTTCCAATAAGCTAAAATGAAGCTCCTTAGACTAATTAGGTATGAGATTACATAGTTCTGGAATAATTTGCAGAGAGATTAATTATGAACCTTGCACATAGTGAATGCAGTCAAGGAATGCAATCAAAGGTAATGGTACAATTTTCTTCTTAGTATATAAAAAGTGACTTTCTGTGTATCTATTTACTAATTATAAACAGTAAGTCATCACACCCATGTTTTTGTGTTTAGTTTCTGACAGTAAAGTCTCAGCTAAAACAAAACTGATTCTGAGCCAGTGTAAGCCAATGCAGCTACTCTCTGCAGATTGCAACACCCTGACTTAGTTTCATAAAAATGGTTACTGAGTCCTTACTGTGAAATCTGATATATCTATGGACTTAGACATTTAGTAGACACCACAGTGTCATAGATATGTCATAAACTGGTTTACTGATTCTGGGGACTGGACTCCTGAGACCCTGGGTGCAAGAAAGTCACCTCTATAGTATACCCAGGAGTCTGGATCATCATGGAGGGTCTTAAGCCTTCAAGACTCCTAAGTAGAACAGGAGTTTGGGGTCCCTTTGCCAATTTAGGTTCAACATTTTCAGAACACAGATTTCACTTGCTCTCAAATATACTTTTTCTAGACTTTTCTAAACTTTTCCTAAACTTCATTGTGTTGGAACATATTTCAGTTCCCTTTGGAAATGCTTTAACTGCAAGTAGAAATTTTTTTCAGATTTTTTTGGAAAACAGGGTAATGTCAATATTGTTTTATTCTTTTTAATTATAAAATATTTTTAATTTCCTGTCAAAACAATTGGAAACTTATCTGACTTTTGCTAATCTAGGAGAAGTGAATTCCACTTTCTTACTGTTGAAAAATGTTAACAGGTTTTTTCTTGTTTTGTTCTTTTTTCTTTTGTTGTGATAAATATTTTTTTCCTCATTGCATAGGATCAATACAGATCTCCCATAGACACTTTACTCTTAATGAAAATTACCAAATTCCCCTTTTTTGGGGCTGTGTTAAAGAGAAGATGCTTTCTCCATAGGTGCTGTCTCCACAGCCTCTCTGAAGTATTGGGTCAATACAAGTCATCAGCACCAAGCTAACTGAGAATTCCTAGCTACTCATAGATTTAATATCACTACTTCCAACGTGTGATCTGGAATACATTAGTGAGCACTGCTTTCCATGTAGCTGTGAGATTCCTCTCTATCTTGTTTTCCCAATGGACAAACCATGACATGCTGCCACCACACATTTTAATTGCCACAATAAACCATCCTTTGTTGTCCACACAGGTGCAGTCCAGCTCTAATCCAAGAGAAGTCTTCCTTTTCACTCAAATCCTAATGATATGGGGAATTGTTGCTGTTTATTGTGTATTCCTGAGCAGTATTCCACATGGACTACCTAATGTGTGCCATTAAGATGTATGACCTTTAAAGGGGTTCCTGACAAAACACCTTCTGAAAAATCATACTGTTTGTAGAAAACTGTTGTGTTGTGACACAAATCTCTATTTTAGACCTTATCAGGAATCAGAACTTTCTAATTTGTATATTCCATCATTGTAGAATAATGTTCTTCATCTTAAGGAATGGATTATGAAGTCACAGGAATCCAGTAATGGAGTTCTTTATGGTGTCATAAATAGAGAAATCCTCCACAAAGTAAGGATACCACATAGATTCTGATAAAGTTTAATAAATGTAAAATTGAAATCTGAATACAGATTCAGATTTCTGAATATTTGTTTATTCAGACTTTACAACATTTCAGGTAGCAACATCATTTTACTGAGAGCAATTGAAGTAGATTACATCATGTGCAGTGGAGAACCTATTACTTTTGGAGCTTTATGGGTACATGTTTTCCGCGGCTTTAGCTTGTTCATGCATATCTCTGGAGCCAACTGACTGCACTTGTGGTACTTGATCTATTTTTCTATACTTTCTCAGCCAGCAGAAATAAATCTCCCCACAGTTTCAGCATTTCAAGCAAACTAGAGCCCAAATTTAAAGATGAGAATGCCCTGAAAACCTTTTTAGACCTAAATCCCAACAGGCAGGAATTTGCATATTAGTCAAGCAACAACAGTTTTAATCCCAGCACTGCCACCTACTGAAGACATCATTATAATAACGTTTTTTCTAAAAGATGCTCTTTAATACATAGACAAATTATTAGCTCAGGAATTGGATTACTGGATAAATGGAGTTCTGAACCCAATAAGCTATACCATACAGTCTGGCAAGATGATCAAATGACCTTAAAATATATATAAATCCAATTACAGGATTGGTGACATTTCAACAGTAGTGAGCAGAAAAATACCAATTCACTGTGCCTAGGCCTGACTTTCTCCAATTAAAGGTAAATAAATCCCATCTGAACTGAATAATAACAGAATTGAATGCTATTTCAAGTTCGTAAGACTTGATATTAATCAATTAATTGCTTAAAAAGGCACCCAAAATTAATAAATCCATGTTCCAAACTCTGAAGGGATGAATTCAAATTGTAGCTGAGAAGTATTCCATGGGGAAAAAAAAAAATCCCATTTCCCTAAATAAGAAAATCTAAGCAATAACTTTAGAGTGAATAAAGCTTGATCATTCATGGACAGCCTCACCCCTGGTGTACCTGCCAGTTCCCCACAGGATGCTTAGGGTACCTACCAGTTCCCCAAATTTTAATGACTGATAGATAACTCACTGTAGACACTTTGTGTCTTTGCTGCTTCTGCTCCTGCATGAAACACCTCTCTGATGTTGGTGAGCATGTTAGGCCACACTCCAGATAAATACACTGAATGGCTTAATGATAGCCAGTACTTCCAAAATTTCTTTTTGAGGAAACAAGCCCCAATTTCCAGTGAAAAAATATAGGTAGCCAAGTGCTGGCAAGAGAGGCAGAAAAGTGGTTTGTTCTGTGTGGGTTGAAACAAGTATTATACAAAAAACACTTGAGATTAATTTGGCATTTTTCCTTAATGAAGGGGTGTGGCAGGGCACTGAGGGGGCTGATGACTCCCAGGGCCTGGATGACTCCAGGACTGGGGGGTCCCCGTGTGGTTCACCAGGAGCAGGTAGATTGGTGAAAGTAAGAGCAGCTTTATTCCCAGGCACAAGACACCTCCGTGGGGACAGGAACAGGACAAGGCAGGGCCAGGACGTGGACCTGTAGGTAGGCCTGGTTGGCAGGATCCATGGCCAGGCAGGGTGAGGGTGTGGGGAGCTGGAGACCAGGCCTGCTGTGGCACCGCTGAGGCAGGAGGGGATGGCCCTGGGGCTGAGAAGGGGTCCTGAGCCATGGGCAGGTGGGGGAGGTCCTGAAGGGCAGGCAGGGACAGGTAGTGCTGGCGGTGACTCAGTGCCACAGCGGAATGTTAGGATGGCTTCTAGTAAGCCCATCTTCCTTTGGAAGTGTTTATATTCATTGTGTTTTCTGACCACCAAATTCACAGACTATAACCTAAAAAGTTGTAACCCCCCCAAAAAAAATCTATGAAAAAGTGTTTAAAGATATATTCTTTCATATCCCCCTCACCTCAAACTGAAAATTGAAATATTCTAACTCAAGCTACAGCAGAAAAAAATATAAACTCAATATATGCATCATTTATTTTTCCATTGTTTTCAGTCAGCCTTTGGAAGCCAAAAGAACTGCAGCCAGCCAAACAGATCGCTGCCCTCGACCAGGTCTGGTCAAACTGCAGCACAGAATGACCATCTCTTGAGAAGAGCAGTGTCTTTACAAGGAGGTGCAGAGCACACCAGAGAAAACAAGAGGAAAGTGGTAGGCTAGCTGGCCCAAAACAAGTTAAATGACATCTTGTGATGGGTCAGGGAAAGAAACTTGTTCTTAGGAAGAAATGTTCACTTGCCACTAGCATTGTTAGAAGGGAATTGCTCATGCTGGCTATATTTTCAACAGTTGGTAGGACTGGTGAGTCATTTGCAGAGAATGAGTGGAACTAACATAAATGGAAAGGCTGTTACAAAAAAACCAAGTGAGTACAAAAGCCCTTGAAATAAATAGAAGCAAGAAAAGAGAAAGAAGGAAGTACTCAGAACTCTGTCTGATCCATGCATTTTTTTGATAAACACACAAACCTTCACCTTTCTTTTCTGAATTTATTTTTTTCTTCCAACTTGAAAACCATCGGTAAAAGCTATGTTCCTTTTGCCATGGGCCTCCACTGCCACATGAGATTGTATTTATGATTCTATGATTCTCCTGGCTTACCAGGTAGTTTTTGTATTGCATGATTTTACAACTTATTTCCTTCTCTTTCTCTATACCTATTTCATACTGCAGGCTGACCAGATGCATCACAGGCCCTGAAACCCCATTTATGTGTTCCCTTGTTCACTCTGGATTTCTTTTTTTCTCTTTCTCTACATTTTGTTACAACTTTTGCCTCAAGTCTCTCATTCTGTAAATCCTTCTTTTCCACTTTGGACAAAATTCTAGTCTCTGACTCTTGTTCCAGTATTTCAAGACCTGTCCCATGTTTTACATCTAATTCCTCTCCCTCATGCCCTAAGTATTATTACACTAAATCATTTTCAGCCCTAACATCACTTTTGCAAAGGATCCCTGCTTTCATTCAATTCTGTTCTCTTGCCTCCCATGTTCTTCAATTTGTCATTTCATATCATTTCTTGTCTCTTCTGTCATATGGTTATTCCCATTTCTTCACAATTGCCTGACTTTTAGGTGCTAGAAAGATTCATGATGGTAAAAATATCAGTGAAGAAAGCACATCATTGTTTCTATTGTCAGATTAGTTGGTGCTGAAGCATTGAGATACTGTCCAAATGTCACGGAGCATAATCATAAATTTTTCTCTCCACTCCACAAGCCTCAAAGAATTACCGGGGATGCCAACCCCATATCCTTATCCCTTCACCCATCACTTGTTTCTAACCAGATTTGAAGTGCATTCTGGATCCAGGATGTTATAGAAACATAGCAGAGACACAGCCAGCCCCTAGATTATAAAGCCTTGCTATGTACCCATGTAAGTACCAATAGCCAGGGGAAAAAAAAGCTTATCAAGAGGGGGTGACCCTACAGAGCTTGAGTGGTGTTTCCTCAGTAGTTCCAGTGAAGGGGAAAGGCTCAGGTAGAATTAAAAGTACAAAAAGTATACCATGTGCCAATACCTGCCTCTGTGGCTCATATCCCAAGTAGAGTTTATGCACCTATGACCACTGGACCATCTCTTAGGAATAAGGAATGGTTGTCTCCATTTGATGTAGTGGGACAAAAACATTTTTGCAAACAAGCTTGTTTGCAAAATGACAAAGCCTTTATACGTGATTTTTCAAGATGAAGACCAAACCCCAAGAGAAGTGGCTTAATACAGAAGAAAGGATTCTGGGAGACAGCACAATAAAAAAAGTTCTTCCACATTCCCTAGAAAACATCACTACTGGGAACATACCCAAAGTGCCTAGACACAAATTTCTCTAGCATGAGAAAAAAAAACCAAAACAGAGAAAAAAAAAAAAAATAACAAAATAGAGGAATTGGAAGTTGAGAACAGTTGCAGAGTAACAGAAGCATGCTGCGTAGCTCACACTGCTGGAGCAGTGCAATGGGTGGGAACAGGTCCTTTAAGAAGCACAGGTTGGGAATGACAGTAAGATAAACTGTGCTCTATGTAAAAGAGCAGCTTGAATGTGGAGCTTTGCCATGAAAGGGTTCATAAGCAAGCTGAGAGTTTACAGGTTGAAATCAAAGGGAGGCTATGAGGAAGCTGTTGTGATGGGTTTCTGCTTCAAGAACTCCTGATCAAGGGGTAAAATAAGATGCAGATTTCTTTAGCTGACTCAAAACAGCCTTGCAATCAGGAAAAGATTAAAAATATTGATTTGACATGGAATTAGGAATTCTAAAATTCTGGTGCAATTGAAACTGGCAGGGACTGTGCATGGCAAAAATAAAAACCTCTCTAAGGATACTGATGGGAAAACTAGAGGGGTCTTGTGATAAGGGTTTGCAGTATTCAAAGCTTTGTTTGCCAAGGCCTTTTACTGATAAGGTATAGCCTTTGCCTTTTCTGGAGAGCCCGGAAGATTGAGGTACTGCCTGTGGTAGAAAAAGATTAGTTAATGATCAATCCAGTGAATAAATTGGTTTTACAACAGTTCATGATATCACATGAGATTCATCTGATGTTGGTGAGGAAGCTTAGCCAAAATCACCTTTCAAAACCTGCATGATCCAGAGAGGGCCTTTGTGACTGGAGAATGGAAAGTATCACATCATTATCCAAAGAGTGAGAAAGAGGATTTGGGACATTAGGGGCTGGTCAGACTCACTGCAGTCTCCTGGAAGAGAAATTTGCATACAGATGCCATTCATAGGCACATGAATGATAAGATGATTGGGAAAAACCACAATGGATTTACAAAGGTAAAATCATACCCAACTGATTGTCTTCTCTGATAAATGAATTAGTGGTCAGGGCATGTTATTTGCCTTTATGATCTATCATGACTTTATCATGATTTTTGACACAGTTTCCAAGTGTATCCTTATAGCCAAACTAAAGAGATATGAACTGGATGCATAGCATATAAATACTTGTAAAAGTAATTGGGCTACAGGATGCATGGAAAACTGGTTGGATCACGAGAATCCAAGAGTGATGGGTTGCAGTTTGAAATTCATTTGCCAAGTGGTTACTAGAGGTTTTCCTCACAGGCCTGGGGCTGTTACCGTTTCATATCTTCACTAGCTACCTGGATGACAGACAAAAACACACTCTCTTCAAGTCTGTGGATGAAACCAAATGTAGGGGAAAAAGAAAATATGCTAAACAACAGGGTTGCTGTTCAGTGAGGCTTTAACTGACTGGGTTGACAGAAATTCATGAGGTTCAACAAATACACATAGAAAGTTTTAAAACTGTAATGAAATAGCCACATGTAGCAGTGTTGTCTGGGGCTCACTGGATAGAAATGTTTTGCAGAAAAAAAGAAAAAAAAAAGAGATCCTGGGGTAAAACGGTTGAGCACCAGCCAACCAGTGCAGCTTTGCAGCAGTAAATGTTTATTAAATAGTGGGAAGTATTAACAAGAGCATAGCCTGCAGATCAAGATCTTCTATATTTAACATTAGTGACCACGTACAGAGTCTCTTACCCAGTTTTGGTTTCCCAATACAGGAAAAGTAGCAACACTAGGGAGCAAGACTAATAGGAGCACATCAAGATAGTCCCTATGGAGATTTTTTAAATAGGTCATGAAATCTATTCTATTGCGCAATTAGATATAGCTGGGAACTTCTTTTCCAGTCCAGATTCATTCACCACATTTACTGTTTACAAGACAGCATATACTGATTTGTAATCTTTGTCCCAGCAATAAAGTACTCTAGAGATACTGAATCTGTACTTGGTCATGCCACTTAAATGTCAACTGGACTTCTCTCTCACTGCACCTGGCTGCCATGGGCATGGATAGAGTACAGCCCATATCCAACAGATGTCCTGGCTCTTTCTAAACATGATGTAGACATTTTAAGCCTTACGTGGTGGGTTGACCTTGGCTGGATGGCAGGTGCCCACTAAAGTCTCTCTATCACTCCTCCTTCTTAGGTGGACAGGGGAGAGAAAATAAGATGGGAAAAAACCTCCTAGGTTGATATAAGGCAGTTTACTAAAGCAAAACCAACAGGTTGTGTGTGCAACAAGAAAAATACTCAACAAACCAAAGATTTTATTCTCTACTTCCCATCAGCAAGCGATGTCTATTCACTTCCCAGGAACAGGTCCTCAGCATGCCTAGTAGTTACTCCAGAAGGCAAGCGTTGAAAATAACAAATCCCCCTTTATTTCTTCTCCTTTTTTTTGCTGATGTCATATGCTTTGCAATATCCCTTTAGTCAGTTTAGATCAGCTGTCTTGGTTGTGTTCCCTCCCAAGGTATTCCCCAACCCCAGCCTTCTGCTGGTGGGGCAGAATTTTGGAGAGAGAACGCTGATGTTGTGCCAGTGCTGCTCAGCAGCAGTCAAAACACTGGTGTGTTATCAACACCTTTCTAGATACCAATGCAAAGCACAGCACTGTGAGGGCTGCTATGAGGAAATGAATTCCATCTCAGATAGACACAAAACAGCCTTATTTTCAGCAAATCTGGCAGTCAGTGATATGTTAAGAGAGCCTGTCGCTTATGGATTTAACTTGTTAAAGTGCATTTGCAAATCAACTTTCGATTATTTAGTTCAGACTTAACCTACGAAGCTCTGAAAAACATTAGTGCACACATAAAAACTAAGTAACAGGCAAATGCCTTAGAGAGGATGGGGACATGGAGGTAAATAAGCAAGGCTCTTTTTATTCTCAGTAAAAAACCAATCATGCTTTATAGTTCATGTGGATTCCATTTTTTTTTCAGGACATAAGCTACTTCTTGACTGAGGGTAAGGGAAATATACAAAAATGTTTATAAAATGTTTACCTCACTTTTTATAATGTGTCCAGTGGTCTGAATTGTACTAACTGCAATCTGATCTCTGACTTTCATAGCTCTGTAAAGATAAGTTTGTAAATTTTTCTCAGGAATAGCTTAGATATTTGTTATATAATGCATCATTCCATGCTTGAGTGGAATACACTGTGCAATATACCTGCATTGAGCCACATAAACAGTTTGGTAGAATCACTAAGTACATGGACATCTTTAATCCCACCTAAATTGCATCTATATTTTCACATATTTTTTTTGCTTGCATCTAAGTTAGAACTCTGGGAAAGTGTTTTACCTACAAATGCCTGTCACTTATAGCTATGGTTCACACATGTACATGCACATGTTGTCCCCATATGCTTTTGAGGTTTATATTTGTGCAAAGAATAATTAGCGACTATTCTGGTTTTTTAGGAGGACTTCTTCCCTTCTTATTGACTGTTCTTTGTCACAAGGTGTTCCTGTCTAAAGATTACACAGGTACTTGAAAATATCATTTCTTATTTTTAACTAATGCCTTAACATCTATACAAAAGGGTCTTTAATTTTCAAACTGGCTGTAAAAGGGATGAATCCCAAAATCCCTGGATTTTTTTTAAAAAAGAAGTACGAAGTCACTTGGTTGCACAAATCATTCTCTCAGAGAGAACAGACTGAATGGGATCAAAACATTAACCAAAAAAATCACAGATTCATATACATATCTCCTTTTAGTTATTTATTTATTTATTTATTTATTTATTTATTTATTTATTTATAGTTATATTTTTCCTCAGTCATGTTGGGTTCTCCTATTCAAGAGTTATGGCTGCACAACAGAGGCATTAGAAAATTTGTGAGCAGTCAACTAAAGGTGTCATCATTTTGTATGAACGAGTTTTCTCAGAGTTGGAAAAGCATTATTTTAAGAAATACTCAAAAAATTCAACATCAGAAGCCTTTCAAATACGCATGAACGTGTAACAGAGGACAAGAGAAATTAACATGTCTTAGGGAGGCAAGTGTAGTGGGAATCTTCTTTTCTCTACTGGATATTTTTAGCACAGTTCATGTGGTATAAGAAAACAATAGAGCCAGAGAAAGAAAGCAGAAAAGAAGCAGAAAAATGGAAATAATTATGTAAGGCTGGATTTACTTGACAGTCAAGGTTAAAGGACAGTTTCATCTAGAATGATTGTAAGTTCTTATGAGAGCACATAGCTCTACAGAGAATTTCGGATAAGGAAGAAGCCAGCTATTAGAAGTTCTAGCTATATCCATTTAAACTCCATCCTAAAATACTCCCAGTCATACTATTACAAAGAGGGCTGAAAAAATTCTGCTGTTGGTAACAATAAATAAGAACTTAAAAGATTCATTTTAAAAAAGTTTCTTCCATATTTTCACTGTCACAAAAGTCTTTAGGATTGACATATGTTCTGTGCTAAGTTATTTCTCCTAGTGAAAAAAGCTGGAAAACCCTTTATCATTTACCCACTGTAGTCTCTGTATTCTTAGTTCTGATATGTGACAATATAATGCATCTCTCTAGAGGAAAATTAACACAATCAAAATTAAGTCAGCATGTAAGGACTATTGTAGCTAAACGAACTATAGGGACATGTTTGCTTTCAGTTACAATCTGTATGAAATGTTTCCCATCTAGTGTCAACAGAGGACAAACTGGACCTCCAGCTGTGGTCTCCTTGTGTGTCTTTTTGATGCAACTCCCACACAGCACTATAGTTTTACTCATCACAAAAGCTTTCTACAGAACTTGAGGTAATTAAGTCTTGTGTTAATAACTGTATGCTTCACTTTACCCTAATATTACCTAAACTGTGGCATCTCTCAGACACTGAAATGTATACTGCTATTTCCTATTACTCTGGGTAGTCCAATATGTAAGCAAAGATAAACAGTTTTAGGTATAGAATGGTAACAAATAAAATAATAATTAATTTGTTGTGGTAATTCTTCAGAGAAAGGAAGGTCAAAGTGCATTCAAAAAAACCAGCTCTCTCAAATCCACTCCTAGCTAAAAATGTGTTTTACATGGATGTGTATGTATGTGTGTGTTGTGTGTGTGTGTGTGTGTGTGTGCGTGTGTGTGTGTGCACTTCTGTGTATATTCACACACTGAGAACTCAAAGCATTTCAAAGAGTTCGTTTCAATTAATTTAAATATATCAGCAGAAATGAGAATGTGTCATGATAACTACTAATTAGTAATGATGAACTCAGCTTTTGGTTGAATATATATAGCATTGAATATATCGATATTCTGAGCAAGAATCTTTTAATACAGCTGATCTCACAAAACAATTTAAATTATTTTTTATATTCCTATAGCAAAAATAACACTTCATTATTATAATGGAAGTACTATCAGTCGGAAAGATTTGGTTAAATACTTAACTTTTATATTTTCTGAGTATGTTTTGCTATGCCATTATTTATACCATCTGTGGTATGTGATCTGCAGGGAACCAGCAAGTTAAGCAACTTTATTTTGCTGATGAATAGCAGAGAGGATTCATTAAATAGGTTACATGACTTAAGAAACAGGATATGCTAGATGCACTTGTTATGTGAAGTGTATTTTTGTTTTGATACTCAAATAGCATAAAGGACAATTAGTGGTCTTTAGATTTTATTGATAATAGCAAATAAGAAAGAATAGATCATGATCATGTTGGATAAGACCATAAACTTATGACTGGTTTGGGGATCGATTTAAAACATGCATTCAAAATATATTTGTAGACTTATATTATCAGAAGTAAGATTAGTGTTGAAATACCTCAACACCCAAGAATAGTTGTGTTAACTAAGGGTTTGCACTGGTTACTATCACTGATTTTTAAATAAACATAATAGTAGATCATGACCAAATCCAAACTATACAATTCAAGCTCAATGCTACTGATGTTTCTCATAAGCTCCTCTCACTTGTTGTTTGAAACAGTAGACATTTTGGTATTCCTATAAGGTGTAGATATCCTGATGTATTTTTTGTTAGAGGGAGAACATGTACAACAGCAGCACTGTAGATTGCAATAGGAACTATGATGTGAGAACAATTAAAGAACCTTCACAGCATATTAAGAGTAGGCTTATACAAAGTAATTTATGTAAATAAATTGAATGGGTAACATTCAGAGTTGGTGTAAATTTAATGTTAAGGGGCACTCAAGTAAAGTCCATTCATAAGAGGAATGATCTTTACTGACGTGAGTGAAATGAGTAAGATCAACCTCTTAGCTGAAATGACAATGTATTTCTTTCACTATGGAACACTTTAATTTTACTGATACTGAATTACATAAACAACTGATCTAAATGCTTGTCTATCATCTGCCCAGCCACCTAGTCTGTATCTAACTACACTCATGACAGATATCAAAAATTCTCAGGAGTTTATAAACTCCAAATGTGATTTAATTAACAGGCTGCTCCACTATGAAAACGTATATTTTACAGTGGATGATAATTTACCACCATGATTAAAAATGGGCCTGACTCCTCATCATACATGATCCTGGAGCAATTGTTCAAGACAGTGAGTGGTTCTCAATCTAGAAACTATGCGATGACTCAAAGACATTTTTTGGCCTTTCAGCAACATATTAAAAGAGGTGAATCAATTGCATTTCTTTAGTTACGTATAACTGCTTAATGACAAGTCATTACCTATAAAAATGAAGTATATTAATGACACTGATTTTTGAGTGTTTGTTAACGACAGAAAGTTATCCTGAATCAAAGCAGACTATTAATTATAAGAGCTATTTTTAAACAATGTTACCTGTGACTCTGCCTATTCCAGAAACCAATGTCACATTAGAAGGACATGAAACCACTTTCAGCTATTTCTGAATACCTCCATCTAAACAAGCCCTTTTAGCTTACCTTCCACTTTGACAGATTGTCCAAGAAACAAATTTGGTCAATAAAAACAAAATGTTCTTTTTAAAACTTAAAAAAGTCACAGCCGACAAACACAATGTAACTTCTAAACAACTCCCTAGTTTCATGTCCTGTCTCTCTCCTCCTCCCACAGATCCAGCTTGCAAGATGCTGACCAGTAATGAGATACACAGCACATCCATCACACCCACTGTCTCAGGGGGAGGTGAGAGCACACAGGCTCTCTGGCAAGACCATGTTCAAACTATGGATATAAAACTCAGAGGAAAGCACTGACAGACATGATGAGAATTTATCATTCCTAATACAACACCTGGCTTCTACACTGCCATAAGCAGGCTGAGGAAATACTAAAACAGTGAACACCAGAAACACCCGGGTACATACTGTTCATTAGAAGGGAAGCAGTCAAACAGACAGCAGTTTCATAGGAATATCTTACGACTGTTACACAGCAGCTTATGAGAAAATTTGAAAGTCGCTGGAAGGAGTCTTGTGCTATTGCTCTCACAGGAACCAGAGTTGTTATGGTGCCACCGGCCTGCTTCACTACCATATGTGCTTTACACTTTGTAACTCTCGTGTTGTCCCTCAACATTACATTTACACCAACTCTGAATGTTACCCAATCAATTTATTTATATAAATCAATTTCTATAAGTCTAATCTTAATGTACTGGGAGGCTCCTGTAACTGTTCTGACATCATATTTCCTGCAATCTACAATGCTGTGGTTCTACATTTTTTCCTTCCTACCTAAAATATATCACAATATCCACATCTTAGGAATAAATCAAAATTTCTACCATTTCCAATAGCAAGTAGATTGCACATTCTCAAACCCAGACGCAAAATTAAAAGGGAAAAGGGAATAAATATTGCAAAGAACATAAAAGAAAAAAAAAAGGATCATGATTGCAATTAGTGTACAATAAGAATTTACTCCACATTTTCCATTTATTTAAACTGTTTATATAAGAGTCCTAACGATATAGCTTAGCATGAAGGACACGAGTAGCAGAGGGATAGAGGCATTATATGAGATACCTTCTTTAAATTCAGCAGATTGGTTATCATATAAACATATTTATAAAAGAAGCATGGTCAAGATTACTGAGCTTGAATACATGAAGTGAGATATTCAGATTATACAGCTTCAGTAGCCTAAGAAACTTTCAAGAATAGTTCCAAGGAAAAGCTTGTCACTGGCCTCATTTAGCTTAGGAGAGAGCCAGAACTACAACATCATTGCCTTATTCAAGCCAAGTGAACTGAAATAAATGGGAAAATTGAATGTGTTTATGGTAGGCAGAATTTTAAAATAAAACTGAGTAATTCTTATTTTGAAGTATTTTTGCTGATTATTTTTATTTTAAATTAAAAATATAGTAGAAACTAAAAACTTGGGATGTGGAACCTACCTCACTTCCTGTTTCCTTGAGTGACATGATCGAGTTGTAAACACAAAAAGTAGTTTTACAATATCTGCCATTAAGACAATTGTATTTATTGTATTTTTATAGAAAAAGGTTGCTGCTGACTCAGGTTTTATTTCATGTACTTAAACGTAGCCCTATGATATTTTGCAATTAGAAACATTGCAGTCATGCCAAAGCACAAAGGGGAACTAGAAAATGCAGCCCATTGAAAAAAAACCAACAACCTGAAACCAATTCATTTAGTAACTGGCAAAGTGAAACGGCAAAGCAAACAAACCACATCAATGGTGAAAATTCACAAAAATATTAAATATTAAATTGGCTTCTGTTTTAGTCATCTGAGGTATATAAGCAACACAGATAAGGTTTTTTTAAGAATATATTACTTTAATTTTGTCCCTTTAATGATAAATTTACAATGAAAATGACGTCTACCATAATTTTGAAATACAATGTAGTTACCACCGATTTCCTGCAAATGCCTTTGCGTTATATTTGCTTGTGGCAGAGGACTAAATCTGACAAAAAATAAATTCTTATGCACATCCACCTTTAGGGGATTAACAGCAAAATAAAATATTTAAAATTATATAAATAAAGATAAAAATTCTATGAAATAAACATTCCGCCTGGATCTCCTCAGACAAGATTTTTCTCAGCATACTGTCTAGTACACCAGTCTTAAAAAAAACCCCCAGAAAAACAACCAAACCAAAAAACCATACTTAAAAAATTGAAGAAACAAGATCTGTTTATTGAGAATGAGGCAAAAGGATACAATTGACATTGGCCTGATATTTTACCCTCTTGTTGATTGGGATCATAATTTTCCCAACCTTCAATATCGATGTCAGTCCACCCCTAGAACTGTGAGGCCATTTGTGTTGGGAATAGCACACACAGCTAATATATGCACAGCACATGTGCCAGCTTCTGGAGCATTTGCTGATCCTCTGAGGCCCCTCTCCCCAAGGCTGTCAAAGATGCTTGTGTCTACTCCTCCGATACTTGCCATGGACAGCTCAAGTGGAGATAGTTTTATTTAATTTGGAAGAGGGAGAGTTTGCTCTGCCATCTCTCTGTGCTCCCACAATGTGTACTCAAGCATTCGTGGACAAATATATCAAATAAATATTAGATAAAAGCACCCAAAATATGGTAATGCAAAGAAAGGATATATTTTAGGGTACGGTCAGAGAAGGTATTCAAAGCCTCTATTGTTGCTTCCAGAAATGTCAGGACAATACAGAAATGCCAGTTCCTTTACTGGTTTCCAGATTGTAATTGAAGGATCATGTAGCTCTCTCGTTCTTTCTCTCTCTTTCTCTCTCTCTAAATAGGTCTATAAAGATCAGCTGGAAAGTGCAGACAGAATTGTTCACTGGTTAGCTTTACTTAGAGCTACAGGGTATATATGTGATTTGTTTTGTCTTATTGATCAATCTAGCTTACATTTTTAGCACACGCAAACAAAAACTAGGAAAAATAAAAAGTTGATGAAAAACACGAACAACACAAATAAGGTTCCAATCGTGCAAATTTTGCTTCACTGGATAAAGCACTTCTTGACACAGTAATGTCCAGAATCCCCCTCCCCCAGAAAAATACAGGACTGAGACTGAAGCCATTCTTTTTTTTTTTTCCTTTTTTTTTTTTTTTTTTTTTTTTTTTTTTTTTTTTTTTTTTTTAAGGCTATACAACACAAAGAAATAAAGTATGGAAAGAACACCTCATTGGGCTGAACACTTCATTCTTCTGGCTCAGGAGTGAGCCTTTGACAAAGTGATTCTGTGGTCCGAGTTATTTGTCTCATTGGGACAACAACAAGAGAAAGAAAAAGAGGAAAAAATGAAAGAGAAAAAAAATAAAAAGAATAAGAAAGTCAATGATCCCAACAATAAAATCCAAAATTGACTTTACAATCACAGGTACAAATTGCTCAGGTCGATAATTTCATTTCTCCTAAGATCACTGTCGTCTAAAACTAATTAGAGGCGCAGGTTCCAAGGAATTGTCAATATTCAAAGCAAATGTTGGAGTTTAGAAGGTTATCATTCTTCTACCGTGACAGTCTGACAGGGTGACTGAAAATATTGTCATGTTCTGCCAAGTTCAGGGTGTCATTAACGATTGAATCCTTGCTCCGGCTCATGGATTTGTCTCCTATTTGGCCTTCTTTTATAGTGGAAAGACTAAGAAGCCGGAAAAGGTTGAATATTTCCACCCTCCCATGAGGTTACCCCTTTCCAGTTTGAGATGCACTTTGTCTTCTCTTTCCATGAGGAGCAAGACCCCATTGCTGGCTGCTTCTCTGGTGACGTCCTGATCCCCTGCAAAAGCTGAAATCACTGGGTAGCCGTTTTGCATTAAACTTACCTAAAAAGTGCAAAGAGACAGAATCTGAGTTTTCTCAATATTCTCAATGATTTTTTTTCCCTGTACACTAAACTTTTGTAGAAGTTAGAATCTGGGTTGAATTAAGGTAAGGCAGTAGGCAATGTGTGATTTCTGTCATGTATACAGACCCCTTTAAAAATAACCCACAGTCTCATTCTTCAGTTATTGTTTTTTTAAATATGAGTCTAGAAATGAGCATTTGAAGGAAAAAAAAAAGAAAAGGAAAGGAAAGACAACATCTTCTTTAGATTAGAACCCACCTGGATGGTTTGTCTGTTATAGACCTTGACCACGTGGAAACTGAAACTATATATCCCTTTTCTTGGTGCTACAAATATACTGGAAGCAAGATCAAAATGGTTGCCAATATTAACTAATACCTGGAAAGTAAACAAATATAACAAAGAAAAGGAGAGAGAGAAAGAGAGAAATCAGAGAAATCAGACTCCCACCTTAGAAAAGCACCAGTGAAAATCTGACATGAGCTCAATGACCAACACAAAGCCTAGTAAAAATGGCATTTGCAGCACAAATAAAAGTGCATGGCAGGGGAGTGGAGTCAAGTTACAGAGGCATTTAAAAGGCATGAGAATTAATAAAGCAACTTAGTTATGCAAAAATGATCTCCAAAGCCTGTTAGATGAAGTGCAAACGTCCACACTGTGCTGTTAATAAAGCAAAGGTGGCAGAAGGGGGAGGGGGAGGAGTGTGAAATGGAGGGAAGGAGGAAGGGGAAAAAGGCAGAAAAAAAACCCCAAAAGTCCTTAACTCATAATGAAAATATATGGTTTTTAGCCAGCACTACTGAAATCAGAGCTGGCCTCGAGTTTAATAGGGTATAGAACTAAAACTGCACTACAGAGAAGGGCAAAGGAGGAGAGCGGATGCTCAGGAACAGCAACATCTGCCAGCTCATGTCTCTGTCCCTCTGGAGGGCTGTGCCACTTGGCCCACACGCTCCTCAGGAGGCTGGGGTGGGCCTGTTCCTCCTTCCCTGCAATAACCTTAATTTGCCATATATTTCAATGCCTTTTGAAAGAAAACAAAACAAAGCAAAGCAAAAAAAAAAAATAAAATAAAATAAAAAAAAAGGACGAGTTGAGCCCTCCGGCAGATGTGCAAAGCCTCGCTTGGAAGCCGCAGCCGCACCCTGCCGATCCCGCCGATCTGACGGGGATCTGGCCTCGGCTCCTCCGCTCCCTCCTTGCCCAGGCTCCTGTGACGGGCAGCATGATTTGGCCCAAAAGGCAAGGGCGGCGGGGAGAGA
The DNA here is from genome assembly GCA_013397795.1 of Orthonyx spaldingii. Lineage (NCBI taxonomy): Eukaryota > Metazoa > Chordata > Aves > Passeriformes > Orthonychidae > Orthonyx > Orthonyx spaldingii. Next base: position 472,560 of record VZTJ01001071.1, read on the forward strand.
AGAACCTGCGGGTCGGCGGCGATGCCGCACGGCGAGCGGGTGTGCCTGAGCCGGCTGCCCAGCCGTGCCCACCCCCGGGGCACACCCGTCACACTCAGTTTGAGGGCTACAACTCTGCTTCAATGAAGAAAAATACAAAGCAGGAGAAAACAAAAACACCATCGCCCCCACCCCTCAAATCTCAAGCCTTTCGTCCCAAACAGCCAAAGTCTATAGTTTCCAAAAATAGGAACAAAAAAAAAAAATTAAAAAAACCCTATTGTGGGGGCACCAAGAAAACGCCTTCAAACTCTTAGGAACTGCACATTGCCGGGTAAAGCATCTAAAATATGTTATATATTTATCAAGTTCAGGTTTTGATTTTTTGTTGTTTTGGTTTTTTTCTCTACTGATCTGATTTTATGAGATTTTGTATGCAAAGAGTAACTGTGCAAACTCATTAGGAGGGACAGGTAGACAGATGAATGACAGGCAGACAGACAGATAAAAAAAAAAAAAAAACCAACAAAGAACTCCAAAACCAAGCAACAAACAAGCCCGGAGAAAACAGTCTGGTATGCTAATATTGGTTGACTCTGCAATACTACTTCAGGAGCCAGAAGTGGTAGGAAAGAAAAGGAAATTTCCCCGCAAAAATAGTGGATGGACGGGGTATGGTCTCCGGGAGGCAAGCGATGCGACGAGGCAGGGGCAGGGGCAGGATAAGCAGGTCGGGCTGTTCGCTGCTCTGCCCGGTGTATGCCGTGCGGGATAACACCATTCCGATAGAGCCCACCGGGGACACCGTTTGCCTCGTCTGATAACGCGGGAAACGCCCTCTTCTTCCTCATCCCTCCCTCCCTCTGAGAGATGCTGTAACATTGCCAAATGCGCTCCGAACAGGCGGATCCGGAGACTCCTCATCGGTAAATCTCTGAATTTGCACCGAAGGAGGGATGCGCACCCTTCCCCCGGGTCGTTCCCGGCTGGCCCAGGCAATCCTTGGCTGCAAGGCACCCCCGCACGCGTCCGAGGCACAGACTCTCACGTTAAAGCCCTTTCCGTACTAGCGATGTGACCGGACAAGAAGCCAACGTGTTCCCCCCCGGTACCACCCTAGGAAAGCCCCGCGGCCACCTAAAAGAACTTTTCCAAAGTCATTCTGGGAAGTCGAGACGTTAAGTTGCTATTGAGCGGGTGGGTTGGGATTAAAAGATGGAACGGGAACCAGAAGAACACGCGTGCAGCCAGGGGGAGGCGGGGGCGGGGATGCCCGCGCAGGGGCCGGCGCGGGGACGGGGGCAGCGAAGACGAAGCAGGCGGCGGCTGACCTGGTCGAAGTAGATGGTCATGGTACGGTTGCTCATCTCGGAGGGCTCGTGGTTGGTGCTGCGGGTGGCCGAGAAGGCCACCTTGGCGCTGCCAGAGCGCACCGAGATCCCCAGGGAGGAGGTGATGGCGCCGTCGGCCGAGGGGCTGGAGTCGCAGACCACCAGGCACTTCCCCTCCAGGACGA